>VZTY01029244.1:222550-334897 GCA_013400935.1 Turnix velox
GAGAGGGCTCAGGTCCCTCTATGGGCTGCTCACTATAGGTGATATGACACATCTAGAGCCTATATTGTGTCTAAATTTAAAGAGAATAATTGAGTGTTTACTACTTCAGACCACCACACTCTGTCTACTGCTATAGGCAAAGGTGAGCAGGATGGGCAGTGCTCAGGCTGACAATTACAGATGATTTGCTGAAGCACATTGCCAAAGTCTGGACATTTGTATTTCTACAATGGTGATAATGGTGTATTTGAATAAATGAAGCTGTAAGTGCTTCCTCAATATGCCAACTCTGAAGTAACAGAGCATTCGATTGTAGAAAATCCAATATATCAAATCTTTAAATGATTTAAATCAAGATAAACAGCTCTGTAATTTGATGTTACAATGCTGTATAAAGAGACCATTATCCCATTTGTCAGTATACATGGACAGTATATGTGAGAATACCCAAACCAGGTGTGATTTGTTTAATATCAGTGTAAATAGCATTGCAATGCCTTGATCTTTGGTCATTGATCCTGGTGCATTGTCAGCTACTGAGAAATAATGGATTAATCAAGGAGATTTTCAGACAGTCTTCCAGCCAAACCCACTCTGAGATCAGCATGGAAGTTTGTCAGGTGAGGCTGCGACAGTTTTACATAATGACCAGGAGGACTTGCTGGACTGACTTGCGGTCTGAGCAGCTGGCTCAGGAGTCAGATGCTTTTTCTATACATTAGGGTTGAAAACCTTTATCCATCCACATCCCTTCTTAATGAAAGGATGAGGTGAACAGGAATATTTTTCTAATATAAATAATCAACTGAAGTGGGCTTCTTGATTGCTGCTTCAGTGAAGTCTCACCAGTCTGCTTCTTGCTATTACTATGACTTTTCCAGTATTTTGACATTTAAAAATAGCATTTAAGTAAAAACTGGTGGTAGTGGTAAAGCACTAAGGATGTGGTGATAAATGCCCACCTGAAGAGATTAAAAGGTCACTTGTTTCTGTTGATGGCAGCTCAAATGTTACCAAAGTGGTCAGTGCCATGGCCTTGAGGAGCTGCCCTTCTTCCAAAACATGCATGACGTACATTGCCATTTCTCTGTGCAGTATTTTACTGCAGGAAATGCATTTTTAAACAGTGCTATGTTCTGTGTAAAGTTGCACTGATAGCACAGGTTTTCAAGTTAAGCTGCTGTGACCGAGGAAGAAGGTGGAGATGAAGAGCATGTGTTTTTTGATAAAAAGCACAAGTGCCCAATTGGGGTACAGATCGCCCTAGTAGAGAAGGAGGACAGGACTGATGAGGAGGAAGTTTCCTCTGCACTTAGATTTTCATGAGGTATTTGCATTGGACACTAAATCTCATTCTGGAAAAACTGCATGTCCTTACTAAATGGTCTTACTAAATTTATGACCATTCATCCTTCTATCTAGAAGGCGCTTTTCTGTCTGGAAAGAAACACTCTTCCGATGAAATCACAGCATCTTACAGCTCTCTGAATGCACTAGCTTGAGTGTGTTGGTTTTCAAAATTGCTGTGCAGCATGGAGTGATGATTAATAGGATGTTTTGTTCCATTAATATGATTTTTTGTAGGGACTGTTATGAAAACCAGTGACACATTAGAGTGACTTTCAGCTCCTAGAGCAGAAAAACTGCTGTCAGTTCCTGTTTGGTTGCTGCATGTAAGAGAAAACATTAGTGTAGCTTTACAATTATGGAACTAGTTTTTGGATATGTGAGCTAATGGTTTCTTTATATAGCCTGTGTGCCACAGGTTGGGAAGGCCTGTTTGCATACATCTGATTTCCCCATCACCCAAAAGCAATCACAAGGCTGCTGTCACCCCTTCATATTTCCTTTGGAGTATATCATGTTTCTACTTCTTGTGGACCAAGTGCATTCTTCTCTGCCTTCTTAAAATTTACAGTTGCATGTATGTTATTGAATAGTGATTACAACCTCAAGGAAATAAACCTAGGAAAATAAACCATGTTAACTACCATATTTAGGTTCTTATCTCATTCCATCTAACTGCTTTACAAAAGAATAGGGATACTATTCTACACCTCCTGGAAAATTAATTGCTCTTAGAGTCTTGGAAACATCTTCCAGGCTGCAGTTGCTATGGTGCTAGATATAGTATGGAGATGTAGATAGATTGCCTGAGAAATATGAGCAAATCATCATTTAAAGTTCACTTTTTACAAGCCAAACAACTGTTGTTTCTTGGCTGTCTCCATCAGGTCTGAATGCAAAACCTTTGGTCACAGACTCTATAGTCCTTCTATGTGAACACAATCTGGAGCATGAGACAATGACTGATAGTTAAATATACCTTATTTAAACAGCTTATTCCAATGTATAGAAATAGTTCTGCTTTTTCATTCATTTGTATAACTTACTAAAGGCTATGCAGATTATGGTCATAATACTTGGGCATATATTTACTATTCAGCATTTTTTCCATACCCAGTGGCTTTGGGATTTTTTTCTGTTTTTCAACAGTTAACATGGCAGCAAATTCCTTAGAAGTTCTTTATGACCAGTGTAAGAGAGGAACTGTTCTCAGAGAATAATTGATCCTACTTATTTTCAACATCATGGATTGCATAGGATCATTCTGTGAAGGTCCATCTTTCTCTCAACTGCCAACATAGAAGTCCTTGATAACTACAGTTATGTGGAAGTATCCTATTAATCTGTCACTACTATATATATATATATCCTCTACCATAGAGTAGATGTCTTATGTTCCAGCAGTGTGTACTTGTAGTAGTTAAATGCTACACACACATAAATATATTAGTGTACCTACCCTTGCTTGGGATTTTTTTGTCTCTCTGGCACCAGTGGAGCATTTCTCAGTGACAACCAGTATAATGTAACTACTTCCTTTCTGAAAAACTCCCAAGGATTTATTATTTTCAGAAAGATTTGTGTAATTTCCTGGAAGACTGGAGGAGTGCAGGAGACTTTGCCTGAGAAACAGCATCCACCTTGGATCTCAGCAAGAGGAAGACAAACATGGCATTAAAAGGTGCTCCCTGTGGCTGCTGCAGCCATCCTGCCCTCATGTAGGTTGGTGCCTGGGATGAAACTCTTTCTCAGGGCATCTCTAGAAAAAAATAACAGGAAAATTTGTCTGATGCAGATGTAGTCTTAGGAAATGTGACATTTATGACCACTATTGTCAAATAGCACCAACCAAGACCTCTCAACAGCTGTCTAATATTATGTTATAAGCAGAATACTGAGCAACTAAATATCTGATGGTGATTGTAGTTAGTGGTACATGGATAAATATCCTACAAAGAATGTAGCTAGCAGTATGTAGAGGCAAAAAAGAAATCATTTGGAACAAGGATCCAGACAAAAGCTGTGCAGTTGTAATATTTTTTTTATGTCTTTGCTGCCCAAAGCTTCAGACAGCTGGATAATGACTCATCAGAAAGCCTCTTGGAGCCATTCCACAGTCCCGCAAACCCCCAGATTTGGGCTTTAATTTCATATTAAAAATGCCATCAGCTATTCCGTTTCCCACTGGTAGGCCAAGCAGTGTGGATTAGCACAGGAAAGAAGTCAGGCAAGGAGATGCTTTTATTTTGTCACTGCTCTTGAGAATATAGGGCAGCTGGCAAAGTGTGTCAGTGGGCGATGCTTCTGCTCCAGGAGTTCCACGAAAGCATCGCTCAGAGCTCAGCCACACAGGCACGCAGTGCACCCACTTCTTCTGAGGGCCAAACTCATCTACACCATAATGGAGGTTCTAGGGAGAGGATGCTGATCCTCTCAGAAGTCCTCATTTTGAATTTGTGGGATGGTTTGACTAAAACCAGCGGGAAGCTTGATGAGTAGTGCAGGGGTTCATTTGCAACATTTAGGGTCTGAGTGATAATTTTCACATCAGTATTTTACCCTCTTCTGCAGGGAGTGAGATCTGAATGATCTTTAGCATGGTGAACCATGCACAGCGTTGTTAATTTTGCACAGTACATTTTGAGGCTGTTCGAAAGCACCAGAAAGAGACTAATTTTATGTCTCTGAGAAGTCAGCAGAGTGTTATCCACTTACATGCATTATAGATTGGGGTGGGAGAGTTCAGAAATTTGCAAGACAAAAAACCTCACTGTGCTGCTTATGTACTTTGGCTAAGAGTAGCTCCATTTTTACAATAGCCTGCTGTTCTTTTATCTCTCTAACTGTAAATTGTATACATCTGCACGCTGCTTTGCTTCTGACCTGAAAATTTCATCTTTATGTGCTCCACAAAAAGATGCTCATGTGCTCCTTCCTACGCATTTAAAAAAACAACTTCACCACTTCGTCCTGGTTTTTGGGGGGTTTGTTTGGTAGCTAAAAATCTGCTCTCAAGCATTGTGAGGTGATTGTCTCCAACATGGTAATTTTTTCTGCACTGAAAAATTATGATAAAGATTGGCAACAGTCCTAGTCCTAGTCTCTGACAAAGCTTATTCCTCTCTGTCCTGGAAATGCTGTACATCTTGCAAAATCTTTGACAGGTTTCATATCCCAGGCTCAAAAATTATCACAGTAAACATTTACTTTTTTGCCCGTGGAAGAGCTGTCAGGAAGGGTCCCACACCTTTCTGCCCCGTTGTTTTCCATTTATTTTGCTGCTGTCTGGACAGAGGGATGGATAAGCAAGAGTTCTGTGTTTTCCCATCCATTTTGTTGTTGAGTGTTGCTACAGGTAAAAGAACCTGCTGTTTGACAGCAAGGAAATTTTTCTTGGAACCATGGAAATCTGCAAGCTAGGCCAACACTGTAAGTGGAGAAACACTAATCCTCCCCCTGAGGCAAAGCAGATTTCAAGTGACTGATGAAACCAGAGCCCCAGAGTGGCAGGAGGCTGTATATCTCTCCCTCACCCCAAGTCCAGCTGATGGCCTCATCCAGACCTGGAGAAGTGCAGAATTTTGGAAGTGACATTAAAGAACGTGATCAGCACAGGCTAAGAGGTAATGCGGGCAGTTAAGAGAGTGGCACTGAGAAAAGAGCGAATAAGAAAAGGTAAGCATAGAGTGTTAGCTTAGAGAATTTTTTCTGAGTAGCTATTTTGGAAGATGCAAATATGTATTTGCTTTTTCACTTGTCACAGGGTTGTTAATCTGAGGCTCTGCCTTTGTTCTAGCAGGAAGATGGGAACAGAAGCACTTGCTCAGTTCTGCACAGCAGCTAATGGCAAAAAAACCTGCCTTGGTGATACCAGTTTTTGACTAAAATACATTAGAATACTACTGATACATTTAAGTATAATCTCAATAGATCTTAAGCTGCTATTAAGTTTTGCTAAACAAACAGAATTCTCAAAATTGTATTCAACCTCAGCCATATGTTGTTTTAAAAGTAAGTGCTAAGTGATTAGAAGTGGAACAGTAGGTTAATTCTGTCTCTATTTCTTATGGTACTATAAAGGGTATTACCAATATGGTGAGTAGGAGTCTTAAGGCTGATATACTAGAAAGTTTATCACCAAGCAAAACTAAGTGCAACGTACAGAAAATGAATTATTTACTATTCTTTCTACTAATTAAATGTTTTTAAAATAATAATTTCTTTCTGGAACTTTGAAATTAATCTGGAAAATATGGTGAAGAAGAAATCTTTTTTTGGCTGAGAATTTAGCTTCTGATCAGAAGCAGAGTGAAGACATGTCCACAAACATGTGGAGTAGGTATGGATTGACATTAACATAAGTAAATTTCAGTTTCTTGATTAAGTTCTGTATGGCACTGGCAACTGAACATTGTTGCCTTTTTTAATAATAATGAACCACTGTGATTATCAGATCCTCATCGATGGCCTTTCTAGATTTTCCTTTCTTTCTTGGAAAGTCAGTTCAGAGGAGATCCTTAAGAGGAAATTTCACATATTTTAAAGGGAATGCTTGGAACTCAAAGAGTTTGAGTTCATAGTACAGTAATTATCATTAGATAAAAGCTGGTTTAAATATGGCATGAATTGGAAATGCCTTAGAAAGTTATTAATGCATAACAGCTTTGTTGCTGGTACAACAACTTGTTCCTCCCAAGTCGTTGGCAAATAATGATTAAAAAACTATGAGATCTGGAAACAGATAAAAAAATATCAAGTTTAATTTGATTTTCTCTCGTTTTCCACACACTGTAATTCTGCCTGTTCAGAGTCTTTTTAACAGCTTTGAATACCAAAACATTTAATTACAGCAGAATTTAAATTCTCTGCTAGTTGCTTTCTACCCATGTAGAAAATAAACTAATACCAGAAAAAGCCCTAAGAGGACATCTCTCATAGCTGACTGCCTCGAGCAGGAGTTTCTCCCTTCTGAGATCTCTTTCAACCTGAGTTACCATGGGAGGCTGTGACAGTTGCTGCCATAGCTAAACAAGCTCTGGCAAACCAGAACAAGCCCAGGCAGAGCCTGACAAGTCTCAAGTACCTAGGATGCCAGTCTACCACAGCCAGTAGCCTGATGCAAGCAACAGGGCCATCTTTACCTGGTCCATTTCTGCAAATAACAGTTGTGTCTCCCTCCCTTCTAGAATGGGGATACCCATGATTTTGCTCCTACTCTTGAAGCTGTAGTAAGCAGGAAAGGTTGACTGGGAGACTACATACATTCATCCTTATTCTTCCTGCTCCAAACAGCCCTTTCTGTTGGAGTCTTCTGCACAGGTAGCTCCTAGAAATACTTTGAAATTAAATAACTCGTCTCAACTCTCAAGGCCCATCCTCTATTTGTGTACTCTGGCCTCACTTATCAGTAAAATCCCAGGGGGGTTAACAGTAACTATACAGCAATTTACATGTGCTATTGGATTAAATAGAATATTTAATCTATTCAAGACTCAAGGCCCTGCATTGTGTTCATCCTTGGTACTAATTGCTGCTATTAAGAAAGAAGATCTGCAGTGGCAGAAATGTAGTTCTGGTTGGTTCTGTGATGTGCATTTGCATTGTGTAGCTGTGGGTGATTTAGGCTGGTTCATGAACTCTCTTCCACGAGACTTGCATCAAGGGAATTGGCTTCTGGGGAATTACATGGGATCGTTCAACCATCTGCTCAGCCTGGCTCAGGAGTAACACTATAGACAAGGAGTCTGGGTAAATAAAAGTTCAGTGAGCTTGTGAGGAAATGCATGGTTTCTGTGCTCATTTCCTTCAAACCCATGTGTCTTTAAACTTGTGATTACAGAAAAAAGATTAATTTTGTGATTTTCTCCATTTACTTGAAACCTTTTAGAAATTAATAATGAGACTAAAAAAAACCAAAATAGGAAAATAATAAAGGATCTCAAGTATTTTTAAAGATTGTTTTAATGTTACTTCTCACTCATGTGGAGGCAGTGATCATTATGGTTTTGGATTTTCACTTTCAGAAGAAGAAACTCAAATAACAGCATGGTGCTTACAGTTTGCTCAGTGCAATAAATCCCTACCTACCTTTTGCAGTTGAGTGCCATCTTCTGAGCTAGATAGAAGTAGCAGCATCTCTATCTCATTAAATTATTATTTCTGACTGCCTTTTTATATCACTGGTCTGTTTTAAGCACTGAGGCACTGAAAATCCAAAGTGGGTGTCACTTGGGGGATAGAGTTTTTTGGCATGGATGGGTTAGTTACTGCCTGTTCCACTTTGGGAGTTTCATATATCTTTCACTAAGTGCTTATAAATCAGTTTCATGAACTGGAACTTAATGATTTCTTAAGGCTACTGCCTGATATTCTGTAGTTTTGCTCTCTTGGAATATCTTGTATGTTTAGATTTGTACCTCAATTGACTGTGTCCCAACTCAAAACATCTCTCAGCATGTTTGTAAGAAAGATGCAGAAAAAGCAATGCACATCAGTATCATGGGAGGAAGAGCCATGTCTAATTGAGATTTGAGATGAGCTCAAAAAGACAGGGCAGTGATGTTGAATCTTTAGATTCAAGCAATACTTAGAAAAGAGAGAAGCAATAGAAGGGAATGTTTTAGCATGGCATTTTATTCAATGAGATATGAAATTTTAGCATAGAAAAAGTGCTTTGTATTTTGTTAGGACAGGCATATAAATTAATTGACTTACTGAATCAAGTTATAATACTTGCTCTGTAATAAATCAAAAGTGAGGATTTTTTTTGTTGTTACAAAAATAGGAATCTGACTTTTCATAAGGAAAAAGTTGAATCCACTTCTTCGACTTCTAGTATGAAGACAGCAGGAACATAGAACAAAATAATAATTTAATGGAACAATAGTAAGATACTTTTGAAGCCATAAAACAACCCAAGATCTTTTTTACACTTTATTTGTCCTCTGTCTTTAGAATAGCTGCTGTAATCTCTCTCTTTTTTTTTTTTAACAACATAGCTGACCTAGTTCCCTTCACTATCTCTCACATCATGCACAGCTAATGTACTCATACAGAGTAGTATTTTTTTTTAATTCAGTGATCACTTTTGAATAAATATTTCAGATCTGAAAGTGTAGGAGAGAGATGTATTCCAATTCAGCCATTTTGGTTTATATTAGATTTTGAATCTCTAGATTCTTGTGTTTTGACAGTTTTCAACTGTGACTTTATCAGCTGCAGGTATAGGAGAGGTCATGTCCATCTTTGCTTGGAGAAATCCACACTGATAAATAGCTGTGATCTTTCAGAGAATACCTATTTTCAAATCATTATGTTATTAATTACAGTTATATATATATATTAAGTTAAATATATGAGTGTCCTCTTCTTGTCAGGTAATGGTTGTTATTAATATTTGAAATGGTTTGCAGGTTGAGGCTTTGTTATCCAAGGCAGTTGAGGGTTTTTAAGACTGCTGCTTTATTCCATGTAAAATAAATATAACAAGGACTCTCCTGGGTGCTGTAGAAGCACTCTATTCTTCTGAAAGAGCAGTTTTTCTGTAAATAATGTGTCTACAGCTCTTGAGTCTTGGAAAGAATTAGAGTGCCCAGCAAGAGGGATTCAGTTCAGATGAGATTAGCCATACCAGTAATTGAATGTTCCTGATTTTCATTTTGATCAAATAAATTATAGCTCATAACATTTTATGTTTCATTAAGTAATTACATAAATGAAAGTAATAAATATTATATTTAGAAAAATAAAACACTGGTGTTTATAAATTATTCAAAAATACTTTTACTCAGCTTTGAAACGTGCTCTATTTGCCATTCTGTTCATTGAGGGTTGACTCCTGGTGGAGGTCTCAGCAAGTCAGAAAAATTTTCATGCCATTAGAACAGATTATACTAGAAAAGTAATTTTTGCATGGCTTTTAGTGTTTAAAAGCACATAAGCCAGAAAATTAATAAAAAGTAATTTCCTCCTTTTTGTGCATTTACTACTTCTGTTTTCCTTTAGAAATAGTGAATTATCACTAAAAAAAATATGTTTCATGGAATATAGGTGTCAATTTATTTACTTTTAACTGTGGCAATACCTACAGGAGGCTTTTACCCTGAGTTATAAAAAAGGAGTGACATATGAGCAAAAATATTCCCCTAAAGTTAAAAATATGCAAAACCTCAGTTGCTTGAGGACATAGAATCATAGAATAGTTTGGGTGGAAAGGGACCTTAAAGATCATCGAGTTCCAACCCCCCTGCCATAGGCAGGGACACCTCCCACCAGATCAGGCTGCCCAGTGCCTTGTCCAGCCTGGTCTTGATCACCTTTAGAGAGGGGGCATCCACAACCTCTCTGGGCAACTTTTGAAGTAAAATCTAATAAGAATAACTAGATAATGAAAGCCTGCATACCACTGAGTTTCATTAAGGGAGAAAGAGCCTGGTTTAATTCTCATAAACTCAGATGTGACCCAACCAGGACCAGCTTCTTTGCACACCCACCCTGACTGGTGGCCTTACCTGAAGAGCACAAAAGCAAACTTTGTTGAACATCCTTGATGACATGTCTGGGAAGTTCAGGACATGACTTGCTGCTGCTGTATGCTGTGGTAATTGCCAAGCAGACTCAAAAAATAGAGGATCTAGCTGTGTATTCCCCAAAAGCTGGGGTCTGGCTGTGCCTTCCTGCGTGGGTACCAGGCAAAGAGGCTGCTCCTCATTCCAGCACCGTCCTGCTGCTTCCTCTATGCTGAGCAACCCTATCAGGTCACAGGCTGATCCTGCAAAAATTGTCTTTAATGATATCCCTTAGTGTGTTCACTATGTGATCTATGCTTAGACTCGGATCTTTAACTTAAGCCACTCATGGTATTCAAAGCCACAAGACCCCTCCTGAGGTCCCTTAAAAAGTCTAGCAAAATGACTATAAGTGAATCAAGCAAGGTTTGTAATTACACAACCTTTGTCATGTTGTTAGTCTTCACTCCTGCAATTTCAAAATTTTGCCTCAACTTTGTAACACTATGTGAATTAGATTTGAGTCAGCCTTGTGTTTAATAGATAAACATGCTGAGAGGCATGAAGTAACTCTTGAGTAAAAGGTGTGCAGACTGTGGGTGTTGTACAAGTCATGAGCCTGAAGACTCTCAGGCAGGAGACAGACACTGTGTGGGTAGAGAAGGGATAATTTTTTCTCAAATATTGCACCCCTTTGTTATTATTGATGGAGAAAATAATGAAATATCTGCAATAACATTCCAAAAGCAAAGATAAGTTAGAAATGTAAAGCAGAGGGGGGGTTTTCTCCCTTTTCTTTGTGAACATGACTCTATTTACTTAATTTCAGTTTCTAAAATAGCTTTGCTAACACAAAGTGATTGTCTGAGACCAGGGATGGATTGTACTCCCCTGGATGTAATCATGAGCAAATATGCTCCTCATTTGGGAGCTCTGAGAAAAGGTGGTTTGGATAGAATTCTACTACCTTTATAATCACTGGCTGAAAATCATCTCTGATAACTTAGTTGCCCTGTGAACATGTGTTTTCACTTCTCAGATCCAGCTACATGTCCTGTATTGGTCTAGAATTTGGGAAGAGGGCTAGCAAAATAGGGAAATTTGTATTATCTTTGGGGATATTCTTGGGGTCAGTGTCTCTGGGATAATGTGTAAATGAGATACACTTTTTTGGTGTATATGACTTCCATGTGCCAAAGGACAGAATACATAAACAGCCTAAAAATAATAAAAAACAATGATTTGTGGAGAAACAAATGAAAGAGTGGAGAAAGAAAGGGAGCTGCAGAGAAGAAAGAAGTTCTTGAGGGTGGGGAGACACTGGAAAAGGTTGCCCAGAGAGGTTGTGGATGCCCTTTCAATCCCTGGAGGGGTTTAAGGCCAGGCTGGATGAGGCACTGAGCAGTCTGGTCTAGTGGGAGGTGTCCCTGCCCATGGCAGGGAGGTTGGAACTAAGTGATCTTTAAGGTCCCTTCCAACCCAAACCATTCTATGATTCTATGATTCTCTCACTGCAAAAAAAAGAATTTCTAAATTATTTAACTATTTCCTGTGCTATGCCACCCTGTTTTCTTTCTTCTTCACTTTTTTTAACGTTTTATTTTTCCCAAAGAAGTTTAGTTGTGGGTTTTAATCAATCACTTCAGGACTTCATTCACATCCTTCCATTCCTCTTCAAGGATTTTTGATAGTTACTGATAGAAAAGTAACAAGTTCACTGTCTTGTTACTGATTTCTCTAATAGAGTATGGTGATGTGGAGAAATAACAGTAAAGAGACCAAGTTTCCTCATAGAGCTGCTGTATTTCATGCATCAAAAGTAAGGCGGCAGGGGCATAAGGGGAGAAATAAACCGATAGAACACATAAGTATGAAACTTAGAGCAGCTAAACCCCTCTTCTTCCTCTTCAGTTTGCCCAACTAAAAGCAAATAAACAAGCACAAAAAGCTGAAACACCAATCTATTTTGGAAATGTAATGTTCTACTACATAATCTTCAGTATTTCGGTACAGATTTATGACTTGACTAAACCAGGGCTAGTTCTTTATACACCAAAGAGCTCAGGTGGAAAAAAAGACAATTCTTATATATCCATGTTAGCTAATTAACAATCATCTACCAGATCTATTAGTGATTAAACCAACATGAGAGCAGCAATTGTGTGAAAGAGTGAAAAATATTAATCTGTTTTTAAATCCATATTAGAAAGGAGCTTGATACAGTTTGTTTGAATTCCTGACACAATACAATCTCCTTTGCATTTAAGACCCAGTCATTTTTACAGATATATCACCTCACAATTCCACCAGGTGTTCTGAGGTGCCACTGGGAAACATCAAGGTACTTAGGAAATCTCAGGGTGCAGAGAAGGTAGTTGGACTTCCAGTAACATGCTAGGAGAAAGAGGAGACCCCCTTCTGCAAGGTGTGGACTTGTGGGATGCTCTGCTTGGGATAACATGGAGGGTGCTGTGGCTGAGAGATGCCCCTGCTTGTCTGTGTGTGCAGGTGTGTCACTCCCACTGCTTCTGGAAAACCTCACTCTCTCTCTTTCTCTCTCTCTCTTTCACGTCAGTTTGTTTCACATATTGACCATACAAATGTAGTAGCCCAGGGAATTATCAGGGAAAAAGTACTACACCCTCATTTCTGTATTTAAACAAGCATAAGTACAGCATTCAGTTGTGATTATTAAAAATATGACTGAAAAACAATTTTACTCAAGGTTACAGTGTGAGAGGTGAAAGCTAAAAGAAATGGAAACAAATGGAAAAGAAAATTAAGTCAAAACATAGCTGCTTTGTCTTTACCTTTGTAGGCTTTTAAAAACTTGCTGGACTGATTCAATAGGATTAAGAATAAAATATACATGTAGCTTTGATAAATTTTACAAATGCATGCCATATAATGCCTTTGGGACCCAGTGGGAGGAACTGGAAAACCAGTTAAAGCTGAGAATGTGAACTTGTGTCCTTATTTATAACTCAAAGGATGAAAGTAGGAGTCAAATCTTCGCCTTTTTTTGATGTCACTTTAAGGTCAAGGTAAACAGGTACATTCCTTGTTTTGTGTGTGTATGACAACAGGCCTGCAATCATGATGACATTCTCAGGAAGAAAGGAGTTCATATGGCATGTAGCAGCATTTTGAATAAGCTGATCATTTTGTTATTGTGGGAGAACAAAAGGCCAAGGGAGAGTTAGAATGGATATCAGGAAAAAATTTGTTCTGAAATGGTCATTAAGCATTGGAACAGGGAAGTGGTTGAGGCACTCTCCCTGAAGGTGTTCAATAGACACAGTGCTTCAGAATACATATTCCCTTTCATTTGACAACCTCAGGCAAAGTTTGTCAAAAAAGAAGGGAACTCTTTTATTTTACTGAAGGATTGCTAAGATTTTCAGACAGGAATTGATTCAAGGATCTTAGTCTACATACATTTAAACTTTAGGTAAACATGTACATTTAAACCACTTCAGGAGGATGTATAGATGGGGAGAAAGCGGGATCAAGGCATAATTCAAAGGCATAAACAAGCATCACTTGGGGTAACCAAGTCACTGGCCTGTTTGCAGCCTTTCTGAATTATCCCTTGTAGTTCAGCTTTTGTGCACAGTATGGCTTGATGCATTACTCTCCTGTGAATAAAGATACAAAAAATTGTCCTCAGCTTTGGTGACAGATTTGGAAATCAAAATATCTGGTACTGTCACTTCCATGCTTTTTTCCTTAGAAATCAGTAGGATGTTTTGTTAGACCTTAAAAAGTCTTTTCTTTGCATTCAGCAATATGCTTCTCCTGCTTCTTATAGATGTTGTAATGTCTTTGTTGAAGGCAAAACAGAGTCAATTTTCTATTCAGTAATTTCAGTAGGAACTTTTAGGGAACACCTTAATACATCTATTAATTGTGTTTTCTTTGCCAGTCAGAGGTGGGTTACAGATTGACTTATTCTTTTGAGTAGGCTGTTGTTTTGACCCCGATCTTATAGCTCAAATTGTTTTTATACACTGCTCGATAGTAGTATATATTCTCTGAGCTCAATTTATCTTTACAATTAGACACTCAAGTCAATAGATAATGCATTTTTAATGCCATGTTGCAAAGAAAAGATTCTCCATTTCTCAAGAATGTACATGGTGTAAATTCACTTGCAAGCAGCAGTAAAAGCAATTGTAATCTTGAGTAAAACCTCATTGCTTTCTTTGAAACATTCACAACAGCTAAGCCTCTGCAAAAACTGCTGTGTATGATATGGCATAATGAATTCTGATGGAAAGTGATAGGATAAAGAGAAGTTAGTCCTCTCATTAGAGCACAGTAAATGGCCAAAAAAACCAATCCCTGACTTTATCTTTTTTTTCCCTTTTTCAGCCTTCATTCCTTAGGTGCAGATTAGAAGGGTTAGAAGTTAGATCTATATCTCATTATTCATCTGGATTGTTCATGAATAGACTGAAGCTGCTCTAGGATCAATATGTTGTTATCCATGCAATATTAAGCTTTGACTTTCCATGGGTCAGCTATAGGAATATGGTATAATAGATAATGAGTTGGATAGAGACTTGAGAGCAAGGGGCTAACTGATTTTATGGAAAATTGTCAGATTTCTAACACCCTGAGCAAATAGTGGTGTTGATTATCCCTCAGTTGCCAACAGCAATGGATAAAGATTTTGTTTATTGTTATAAATGCTATTTGGTAAAGCTAACTTTGAACAGGTTTTCCAGTTCTACAATGCTTACTGTAACAGAGGCAAAGAAAAAGCCCTAATCCTTCCCTACCTGAATTTTATACCTTTACAAGTTTTTCCAGACAGCTATATGTTCACATTGTTTATAATAAACCTTTATAAGCTTGTTGCTAAAAGAGGAATTTTATCTGAGCTTCAGGATGTAATCATGCTGCTGTTGACATAACAACAACAAGCATCACTGTTGAGTGTGTTTTAGGAGTTGCATGTAATCATCTATTTAATGAGATACATTGAATTTCTGCTTTTTCAACATATAATGACATACACAAAAGTGTCTACCTTTTTTCCTTTCACCATTTCTGACTGGTTAACAGTGTGATGCCATTCCATAAATAACTTATAGTGGCTGACATTTTATTCACCATTAATTGTTTAGTTAAAATCTGACAACAGAATAGATTTTCTCCTGTGTTTGGTATTAATTTAATATTCAACTTTTGAATGTTTGGATGAGAATCTCTATACTTTAAGGTTTTTCTCATAATGGATACTTGAAATAACAGATGCTGTAAAAATTAAATAGTAACAGAAAAATATTTTTAGATTACTAGATAAACTGAAAAGATACTTGCAAGTGAAAATTATTACTTGCATTGTATGTATGAATAAATATTTACTGCAGTTGCATTTCAAAATATTAGAAAGAAATTTAGGGGTTTTTTTTGTTCAAGTTCATGAGTGGAAGGAATAATTTCATGCAACTTCTGGAAAGATAACTGTGTGGTGGGGAGCACTCTATTGGGTGTCCCACCATAGAGCATAAAATTTTTGTGTTTATCTCTAAGAAAGAAAGTATCAAAATACATAGTAGGAAACAGTACTGAATATTTAAGATCTGTCAGGTTTTGGCCATCTTTAAGATTTTATGATATTCCTTTTCTACCTTCTCATTGGAAAAGAGAAGGAGTAAGCAGAGCGAAGAATGGGGTCAGGGCCCACTTTGGAGGGAAATAGGGAAAACCTGTTGTTACAGCAGTGCTTCCATGGCTGAAGGACAAAGCTGAGCAAGAAGGTGCAAAGAACTGCTGCTTTTCTCCTGAGACATGTATTTTCTGTGCAACAAGAGTTAAGTAACAAAAATCTATAAGTTCTCTATTCCCTTTGCTTCCCAGCCTTCAGAGGTCAATGGTAGCTTATTCTAGTCATAAAACTAAGAGAAGACAATGCATTTTCTCAGAGAACTGATTGCATTTGTTACACAATGGTTTTCCTTTGCACTAGTTTCCTCAGACTGAGGTTCCTTTGGTCTTACTTCTCATGTTCTTTAAAACAGGCAGTGTTAAACAGCAAAAGGATGAGAAAAAGAAGTAAGCAAGAGGTCTAACTAACTTTAATTCATTTTAGCCCTTCTCATTTAGAATAGTTGATTCTTTAGGTAGTATAATTCATGCACAGAAAGGTCATGAAAACAAGAAAGCTTACAACTGTAAAGAAAAAAGAAATAAAAAAGAGTACACTGAAGTAGGCCACTTATAACGTGAGTGTTCTTGCAACTTTTTCTAGCTTCTCAGCTTGTAAATCACACCCATTTAAAACTTTCATAAATTCACACATCCTTTGGAAGGAACATGTAGAACTGAAAGATTCTGAAGTATACCTTACAAAAAAACCTCTGAATTTGCATCTATTTGTGTTTACTTTTGCATTTGTTGGTAATTATGGACATGTCAAACTATTACATTCAGGAAGGTCTGCAAATGCTATGTAACAACTCCATGTATGTTAAAATATTCCACCCTATCTGACATTGCACAGTAGTGTGGTAATGTACCAGTCATATAGTGGCAAAACCATTTCAGTGTATTGCAGAGGAGCAGAGATTTCATTGGTGTTAAATGTTAAGAAAAAGTCATCCTCCTTGGTCCTTTTTGGCTACTTTGCCATTTCAATAACTGTTCTACCTGATTACCTTAGTATTTTATTTTTCTGTGGCATTTAGATCCCAGAAGATTGTCTACAATAATGACTGAAAGTGTCTGTATAAAATTGTGTCAAAAAATTCCACTGTCATTTGGAAAGGTTCAGTCTATATCTGAGAGCACTCTGTATTCCTCCTGCATTATTCATCCAGGGACAGAACGGTGGATTGATGGGCGACTAGATGAGAATTTCTTCCCCAGCCCATCGTGGTTTGTTTCAGCAGCTATGTTGTTAAATCCTTCCTTTCAGCCTTTTAATTTAGTGCTGTCCCATTTTTTCCCTTGGCATTGACCTTTTGTAGCTGAGAACTTGATGCTGTCTACAAGCAGATGAATTATGGCTGTTCCGAATAGTAGTGACTAGGAAAGACAGGCTGGTTTACTCATGTTCTTCCCCTAACCATCCCAGAGCAATGGTGGAAGAAAATATTCTCTACAGCACACACAGTTTCTCTTAGTCATGCCATGGGGTGTGTGCCTTTCTTATTGATGCCAGATTACTTTAATCACAGCTGTTGTACAGGAGATAGAAGGTTCCTTTTTCTTTTGATACAGGAAAGGCTTTTAGTTGGCATTTAAGCTGAAGTCTTAAAGCAGATTTTTACTGTAAATTTAAATCTTAAGGGAAGGTGCTGAGGATTAGGTGGGGAGGAGAATGTGCATTTGGAGAAAGAGCATCTGCATTTCACTGGTACATGTATGCTGGCTGCATTGCCTTTAAAGCCAAAGATGTACTCAAGCCAGAAAATTCCCATTTCTGTGAAAGTTTAGAGCAGGACTGAAGCAGAAAATGTCTTCACCCTCCTTTATGTGTCTGTGGGGATGAAGGAAGGTATTGTACTTGACCATATGCTGTATCATGTGAGAGCTGTCAGTGGGCTGCAGCCTATTCTAAACTCATAGTTACAAATTTGTCTTCTAGCTAAAGTTTCTGAAATTCAATTTATTCAGGTGAGGCAGCACTTTTTTAGCAGTTCTTCTCTTGAGCCTTGGTTGAAGTGTTCTGGTTTTAGTACCCAAATCCGTAAAGATAGTTTTAAAAATTAGTAACCTTTTCCAGGCTGCTCCCCCAAACTTTCTTCTGAATTTAAGTAACTTTGATTCACTCAAGCCTAATGTGAGGATTATTGTTCAGATCTGCATGATGGGCTTAATTTGAAAAATATCAGTTCACTTTTGGAGTCAAACTGAACAACCTTAAATAAAATTTATCAGAAATGCTTATGTCAAGGAATTTTTGTTCTATTTCAGCCACATCCCACTGAGTTGATGACTGTGAATTGTAGGTATACATCAAAAGAACATAAATAGCTGAGCACTGCTTGTAATAAAATACTAACTTCTATGTGGATGGGGAAAGATATATGTGAGATTACTCATTGCTATTGTATGTAAGTTGTAATTTGGGAGCAGTCCTGAAGTTCTCATTTAAAATACATCTGACATAATTGTTTAGTCTTGCAAATGATATGTTCTACCTTTCAGACAAAATACCATTGCCTTTAGTAAATTTTAGTTTGATATGGCCATAGCTGCTATTTGTTAGCAATACAAACTTTCTGTTATGAAACATGGAAATTTTTGTAATCCAGGCTGGTTTATGTTCTGTTTCAATCCATCCAGAAAATGAAGCCAAATTCAGGCTGCCATCAATTCCATCTTAAAAACAGAAAATCTACTTGAGTTTTTTTCTGTTAGTTTGTCTTTTTGTATGCTATGTGAGTTTTATTCATGACCTTATTTTGGGTGCTCATGAATGTACATGAATTAAAGAATTGCTACATTATTATTATCACCAGTCATATCCCTGCTAATTAGAATCTCAGTTCACTAAGTGCTAATATTTGCAATAGCATTGATTTGCATTTACTTTTGCCTAAAATTAGTCAAAAGTTGTGTTTTGTATAGTTGTGTCTTTTAAAACAAAATATCAGAAGCAGGAATTGTAACTAAAAGTTTTACTTTTGAATGTTGACATCCTTAGTGCATTCTAAATGATCCTTTAGCAAGAAAGAGTAATCTTTTTTTTTTTTTACCTGCATATTTTTTTTTACCTTTTCTTAAATCTTATTTCTAAAAGCCAAGTATTTAGGAATCTTCCAGAGAACAGATATGACACTAGGTCTTAAGAACCAATAATGATGTTCTTTGACTGTTGTAAAGAAATTTCCTGTCAGATGTCTGTGGAAAGTATGTGAAGAGACTCATGAGTGTTTCCTGCTTTAATGGGGCATCCATGGGACTGGCAGGTTCAAAGATTACTGCTCTTTATTTTGAAGCTTTCTTAGTAAAGTCACTGCAAGATTTATTGTATGGGAGGTAAAACTTCCTTTTTACTCAGTGTATGGCTTGGCCAGCTTGCACATAGAAAATTCTGCCAACGTTGCTTGTTCTTGTGTTTATGTTTAAAAATTGTTTCTATTAGGGAGCTGTAAGGCTCAGATCAACTAAACAAATTTTGAACATACAAGGAACATAAACTGACTTTCAATCCATACGGTATCTAATCCTATGCTGCTGGTATATCTGCTATTTGAAGAGGAACTCATGAGCAAGATCATTCTGAACTGTAGTCANGCTGTAGTCTTTTAAGGAGCCTGTAGTCTTTTAAGAGTTTGAAAAATCTGCTGCTATGGATGGGAAATCTTCGGTAACTCTTTATTATTTTACACCAGCATATGTCAAATAATTATACTGTAAGGAAAGTAGTCTAACTCACCTAATTCAATGTGCATTAAGTCAGAGAAATAATTAATTTATGTATTTTTCAGTTTTCCTGTGCAGATGAAACCTCCTGATCTTACAGGTCTTGATGTGTAAACATGTCTATGATATGGCATTTTGCCCTTCTGAAGCACTGCAGCTGTTTTCTGGGACCACATCATTTCACACCTCAATTACTCCACCATCCTCCCCTCCTGCACTGAGAAATACAGTGCCACCTGCATGGTCTCAGTTCAGAAGTCTGTCACACGGTTTATTTTTCAGCTTTGTTATTTTAACAGTATTTCTCTTCTTTTTTTTGGTACCTTCTCATTAAACAAAGGCTGCTGCTCTTCAATCTTAGGTCCTTCTTCATGATTCATTTTCAACCTTTCTATCCATTATTTAAATGTCACTTCCTTCTCTTGTTCCCTGTATTTTTTAGCCTTCAACCCCCCAAATATCTTCATACTGAATCTGTAGTGCTTTTTTCACTGCACGGAAGCCTCCCATATGCCTCCATAGAGCTACAGTTGTCTTTTCTCTGGTCTCCCCTTGAAAATCTTTTGTTAATCCTAGAAAAAATGTTTGATAATAAGCTACTAGCAGGTGGATATCATTGCTCAGATATTTTGCAGGTTTTTTTTGCCCTGTATCAATCACTATTTGGATTGAAAGTTGTTCACATCAGGCAGACTCCACTTGGTGTCTACTTCCAAAGCACTGACGTCCTCTTCCATGGCTCAGACTTTTAAGTGAAAACAATGAATAGTATTGGAGTGGTTTTCTACAATGCTAGATTCAATTGACTGCTCCTTGCCTGGCAATCTCTTTGCATTTGTCATGCACTTTTGTTTTCTGCTTGCCACTGAGGAGGAGCTGTAGTAAGTTCAGCCTTCAGCTGCACTTTGGCTTCCTGGTGTGAGGAATGAATCCTGTTGTGCCTACCTCCAGGGGAATCCACTGCCTCCCTATTTACTGCTGGCTGCAGTTCAAGGGTCTGAGTGCTAAGTGTATCACTTCTTTAAGCTGTACAATGCCCTCCATTTCTGCTTTTCAGAATAAAACATAGTCTTGAAGGTTCAGGAATGGAAAGTAGAAAGTAGGAAACTTTTACAGAAGACCTTGGCCTTGGAACTGTTTTGACAACTGTGGTAGAAGTGTGGTCTTGCACTGTCCCTCCCAGTGCACAGCAGAAGATTACTTTTTGTTCAGCCCCAACAGTTCATGATTGATTGCCTTGCTGGAGGCAGATAAACTTTAAAATTTCAGGTGTTCATGTTAACAATATCTAGAAGCTATATGACTAGCCCTTTTGTCATGCTAGTTTTTACTTTGCAACTCTGTGGTTCACCACATAAGTGTCTTGTCCATAGCTAAATAATTATTTCTTATTCCTTAGAGCTTTAGAACAAAACCCCTGTGCTTTATGGCAATTATTTAAAGTGAAAGACCTTGACTATAAACAAGCATATGCAACTTCAGTGAAACTAGCTGATTTGAACAGATAGAGTCGTAGAATAGTTTGGGTTGGAAGGGACCTTAAAGATCATCGAGTTCCAACCCCCTTGACATTGTAAAAGCCCAGCAAGTTACACTCATAACACATTGATGTATTTTAATTTACTAGATGGCTTGCAGGACAGTAAATTTGCTGTGGTGCAATATTGAGCTATAGTGATTTGCTGTTGTGCCATATTATTCATTAGTATGGAGGTCTAACTTCATCATATCAGACTTTATCCTCTGAGAGAAAGGCATTACTTGGTAGGGAATTCATCTCAGTTGTCATCTGAATTGCTTTCCAACAATCCCTCTATCTCCATGTTGACAACACCAGTAGCCTGAGCTCATTCATTCAGACACTCTGAAGTGGGAGGTGGATAATGGCTTTATTATCTTTATTTCATTTGCATTTTGTTCTTAAGTGAAAGTATATTCTCACCCTGACACATGATTCCATTATGGCTCCACTGTTATGATGTCAAAATACAGCATTGAGTTTTGTCAACATTGATGGGACTCAAAAACCAAGAACTCCCTGATGACAGAACTGTTGCATGCCAGGTGGCTGAACCCACAGCCTCTGTGTTCTGATACTTATTAATGCTAGAACAACCAGGAGAATTAAAATATCTCCAGATAGGACTCATATCAAGCAAAAGCTTGATGGGAAGCCAGCAAAAATATCTAAGTGAAAATTCTTCTCAGCAAGGTGAAATTTAATATATCCTTCACTTCTGTAATACCCAGGAAGCTGTATCATATTGCATTTTACAGCCAAAACCCACTCCTGGGGTTTTGGAAATTGGCAACTGGTATATAGTTTATTTTTCAAATGTTGCTTTGACAGGAGAAAACCACCTTTTATATAAGACCACGGGTTAAATCTGGGCAGTGACCTTGGGAGAGAAATGCTGAACACAAGTTCGTGTTTGCAAGTCATATATGGTTTTGCAGTTTATTCATTCTCTTCTTAAAACAAAATGTCCTGGGATCAAAACCCCAAAGAGTCATTCTTACAGGGAGGCTCTAAATGATTCATGTCAGCTAGATGCTGATTTGGATTCCTTCTTGTTGGATAGAAATAGGCAGGGAGTACCCTCAACTGAGTTTCTCTTGCAAAATGCCATTGTACTGCCTTTCCCTCCAGCAATGGATTTGAATAAAGTCTGGATTTTTTTTTTTCCACTAAAGCTGGTGCTGTTGGCACATTAGGTATTTTATGGGAGCTCTTCCTATGCTGAGCCTTAGGTACAGGGATTTAGAATTGCCTGAAATACATGCAGAACCAGCATTTTAGGTGTCTTTGTCATGGCTGCTGTACTGAAGAAAATGCAGATGCTTACAGCATTTCAACCAGCTGAGATGGTGTCTCAGGCAAAGCTTTAGATCCTCTCTCATAACTCGGAAATACTCAATTTTCACCCAAGCCGCAAGCAAAGTGCCCATTTCTGAGTAATTTTCTCCTCAGAGGGACCAGTGACTGCAGTTCAGCACAGTCACCATCAGGCACCTAATTTTCATTCATGAACACTCCCCACATCAGTGCAACTATTAGCCTGCTTTAAAGTAACATATATTTAAGTGACCTTTTGATTGAGAGTTTATCCCAGGCAGAACTGCATCCTAATATACTGGATGAAAGCAAACCCTGTCCAAAGCTGTAGGACAGCTGCAGTACTTTTAAGCAGAATATATTCAGCTCTTCCTTATATGACAAAAAAAAAAAAAGTTAGCAGGTTATTTCTGTGCTGATCATAACTAAGAAATAGTAATGATCCCAGTTTGTCCAGTCAAACTGTCTGTATCCAGGAGCAGCCAGGTAATTTTTTTTTGACTCAGTAAATACCCACCACTTCATATGCTGTGCACTATCAGAAACACTACTGTTGCCCAGAGAGGTTGTGGATGCCCCCTCTCTAGAGGTGTTCGAGACCAGGCTGGACAAGGCACTGGGCAGCCTGATCTAGTGGGAGGTGTCCCTGCCTATGGCAGGGGAGTTGGAACTCAATGATCTTTAAGGTCCCGTCTAACCCAAACTATTCTATGTGCCAAAGAAATCAGAGCCAGATTTAATTCAGAGGAGGGATGTGGCTTGAAGAATCTTGTTTCAGTATCCTAATGGATATTGTTTGAGAAAAAACACAAACAGTATTTACAGGCAGCCAACCACCTCTAGTGTGGAGGAGCATGGAATGACAAACAGCTTTTGTCAATAGCAAAAAAAATTGGAATATTGGCTAAGAAGTACTCTGTATGGTAATTGAGCTTTACAAGGAAGGAAAACTTAGTGGGGAACACAGGGGGTAGTATTTGCAGTGAAGCAGGTAATAAGGAGAGCTTCATAGGCATTTCCTGATTAGCATCTGCTGTTTCAACAGCCGAGGAACATGACTGGCATGCAAATGCTTGTGCTTGCCTTTCACAGGCATTCCCTCTAGCACACACCCTGCCTTCTGGTTTTATTTTGAGTCTCCTTGAGCCCTACTGTGATTTGAAATCAGTGGAGGAGAAAAAGAGAGTAACACAAACAACAGATGTCTTATAGTCTTGGAACAGAGAGAGAAAAAACCCTATGGCAAGGAGAAGGTGCAGTTAAGGTATTTCCCATTATTAGCTATGGGTGCCCCTGGAATACACCTCATTTGTATTTTGCATGTGTATATAATAAATACAGCTGTGCACAGAGGGGATTAAAAAAGTGATAGTGCAAAAAGATAACCATTGCACACATGAGAAAATACTTTATTTGCATCTTTTAAATTAGTGTGACATATAGACACTAAACGTGCCTGGTCACACAGAAGAACTACCTATTTTAGGGCAGGTTCACAAATTATTTCTGAGCTGTTGCAGTAACTGAATTTTAGTAACAGCCACTATCATAGTCAAAGAATGGTCAGGGTTGGAAGTGTTTTCTGGAGATCCATGCCAGTCCAGGGTAACCTGCAGAAAGTTCATCTGTTGCTGGATAAAATACACTAATTCTTTTTGTTTGAGGTTAAAAGCTACTCAATAATTGAGAGAAGAAATAGTTTGCCTGGTAGCCATCAGGCAGCTTTGCTTACAGTTGGTAACTTAAGGTATGGCAAAAGAAATACTTTGTCCCCCATCACATTTGGAGAACTGGGTTATGGGCTAGGTGACATTTAGTGCAGATTCAAAACAGCAGCTTATCTATGCTTTCAGGTATAGGGAATTGTGCCTTTAAGGACTTTGATTTTCAGAAAGGAAATGTGTGACTGAAACAGCTGTGAAGTTCTTGCAATATCTAGGCAGCTGGGAATGTCATAGAGACCCTGAAAACACACTACCTGCTGAGTGTTAAGTCAGTACTGCATGGGGCCAGGAGCAAAAAGAAATGGTAAAAAAACAACAACAAAAAAAAACAAACAAAAAAAACCCCACTGTGCACAGGAGAAGTGCAAATATATGGTGTTTCCAGATTTTTTATAGGAAAGATTTTAACTGAAAGAAATATAAAAATAAAATTAAAAAAAAAGAATTCATGGCTGAGAATTTTGCGCTCTGCAGGCTTAGCAAGCCACATCCCACTTTCCCGCATCTACCTTCTTTTTCTAATTAAGGGACTTTCTCCCACAGGTTTCAGCAGAGGTTTCCAAAGACTGAAAATCATATTTGCTCAGAGTCCTGTGATATTTGAAATGCTATTTTGTTTGCTTGATGTCTTGTTGGGGGTATTTTCAAAAGATTTTGTTAACCTTGGTCTCAATGCATGTTCATGCTGTTTATTTTGTTACTTTTAATCATGTTACTACAAAAATAAAAGCTAAAAAATTAATTTGGCTACCTGACTCCAGAACTTGGTACTTAGGCTAGCCTTAGTCTAGCTTAGGACAATTGCTCAGCTACTGAATATGACCTCTGTAAACATTACTGGTATTGGGATGAAGAACAAGAATGTCAATAGGAATTGCATTTCAATGTACAGAAATTTGAACATTAGAATAGTGGTTTTCTGGGCTGTTTCAACGTGTGTGTACTCTAAGAAATGACATATATTTTAATGCATTTGCAGCAGCAGCAAGTTTTGAGTATTTAGTGTTAGTTATTATAAATACAAAGGGGATTTTTTATATTTAGTACAGTGACACTGAACAGCTGTTTTCTCATTAATGCTATTTCATCATGGACTTTGTGATTCTTTATAAGAATCACAAAAATAAGCACAATAGTAATTATTCCTGTATTCTAAGTAGTGTTTTTATACCAGTGTTGTTTCCTCTATACTTTGAAAACACACTCTTCCTATTAAACATATGGGGAAACAGAAGCATCCAAGGGAGGTGAAATAACTTCACCTGGAAGTCCTCTAGAGGAAAACAGATCTCCTGCTCTCCAAGCAGAACCTTATTCTAAGTGATATATTAAACTTATCAAGGCATATTATTAAGTTAACAAAATAGAAGCTGCAGTTGAGAGATATCATTTAACATTTACTTTTCCTCCCACAGGAACTTTTTACACCAGAGTGCAAATTCAAGGAGTCTGTTTTTGAAAATTATTATGTAATCTACTCATCCATGCTCTACAGACAACAGGAGTCCGGGAGGGCCTGGTTCTTGGGGCTGAACAAAGAAGGGCAGGTCATGAAAGGAAACAGAGTGAAGAAAACAAAACCAGCAGCTCATTTTCTACCCAAGCCATTGGAAGGTAAGGCTCAGTCTCTGGCTGGAAGATCTGTCTATAAATCTTTTAAGAAGAGGAGGAATTGAATTTTAAAGTATCCTTTGTGAAACTTCATGTCCAGCAAAGGGGCCATTCCAAATGACAGTCTCCAGGATTCATGGAGTGGTTTTGTGCTTCTGCATAGTGATGCTAGAAAGGGCATTTTTGCCAGGCATGAAGAGGTCATTTTGCAAGATGATAAATCTTTTGTGGAAATGCACTGTGTGGTTTTTAAAATATTCTCTTGATAGGGACAAAAGGTGTTGTGAGTCTTGTGGTTAGAAAATCGTCTTTTCATTAAGCAGGATGAAATAAAGGATACTGTGGAATAATTGGGAGCTATAAAGGGAATAGATGAAATGTCAGCATTTCAAAGTAAAAGCTTTCTAATACAAGACACAAAGGCCATTTTATAAAATAAATCATGTTTCATTTCTTGGCCAGTTGAGGTAATGCCCAGAAATTGTGTAAATTGGCCTTTAAATCAAGAGAGAAGCAAATAAAATTCACACTAACCTTATACACTAAAATGATGCTTCACTTTCCCGAAAAATCATAAAATCATATCATAGTTTGGATCAAAAGTGACCTTTAAAGGTCATCTAGTCCATCCTTCCTGGAATGACATCTGACCTTGAATGTTTCCAGGGAAGGGGCATCTACCACATCTTTGGGCAACACTTTCCACTGTTTCAACACTGTAAAAAAATTCTTCCTTCTATGTGAACTTCCACTTAGTAAGTTTAAAACCATTGCCCATTGTTCTACTTCAACAGACCCTGCTACCTAGGTTTTATCCCCCATCCTTCTTGTAGGCCTCCTTCAAGTACTAAAGGAGCAGAATAAGGTCTCCCTAGAGCCTTCTCTTCAACAGGCTGATCAACCCAAACTCTGTCTGTCTTCCCTTATAGGAGAGTTGCTCCTGAGCAAATAAATGAGTATACTGGAATTTCTGAGTGATCTGCAGGCCTTTATAAACCTGTGCTGAGATTTGCTTCTTGTCTTGATGACATTCCAAATTTCATTTCTATTATTGCTACACAAAGACACATCACCTCAGTCATTCTGAAAAGCATCTCATTGCTTAACATACCTGAGTAATACTTTGGTTAGCAGTCTCATTTGTTTCAACACATTAACTTAAAATTTTTATTAAAATATCACTTTGTTAAATGTTTTAAGAGTTTTATCGTAAGGAAAGAATCTGAATAAGCCTAAGTTTTAACTTCATATTTGAATTCAAGTTGATGCCTCTGGCCTTCCCATGTTTGCAAAATCTTACAGTAATTTCATGAGTAATTTCATAAATTGTCAACAACATGGGCACTTTATGTGTCATTGCCTTTTTATTACATTTTGAAAATTGTAGGCAGGGAAAGCCAGTACATTTCTAAAAGCAACATCAGTTCACATAGATTAGGAAATAAGTGACTGTTTTATTAATATTTGGATGGTCGGACTCCACCAAAGTAGCTTAGACAAATCTTAGAAATAACTTGTTTGCCCATGAATGTCATGAACTGTGAAAACTCTGCTATATAATTCCTCACTTTACAGTCCTATCTTATGTTATTCAATCTGAAATTTTTGCAGGTCATGGTGTTATTTCATTAAGCTCTTTTAATTAATCAGTAACGTCTCCTAAATACAGTTAGGGGGGTTAGCTCTGAAGACAAGTCATAACCAGCCTTAAATACTCTAGAGAAGATGTTTAATTTCAGTCTCTCAGAAGCCATAAAAAAAGATTTGGATTATGTCATTGAAACATTGGAAGAATTATTTGATTAGTTAATGATGCTATGGGGCCCTTCATATTTATTATGGAACTTCACACCATTGAAGATCCTGGTCAGTACTTTGATGCTCCTGCCTCCTGTTTTAATTAGCCATGGGATGAAGGGATTCCACCCTTTGTCAGCACATGAGCACTCCTGAAATCATAGTGTGATGAGTAATTCCTGTGACTGCTTTGACATCTCTTTTAATGTTGCTCTAAGTTAATGCTACTGAATTTAGGTATAAGTGGAAATACTACCTGATTCAGTGTCACAGAAAATGAAATTGAATTATCCAAGTGCATTAAGGCAGCTTAATGCTGGACTGTGTAATCAAACACATGTATTTTCCTCAAAGGATATACAGTGGTTAGATAGGGACTTAAGCCCAGGAGCAAAATTTTAATTCCTCCAGGAATTCTGTTAATGGTTTAATTTGGAATTTTCTGCACTTCTGAATTCAGTGGAGACTAGTAGTTACTGCATAAATTTTTGTTCAGGAGAAACTAAAAACGTAAATCTCTAGTGGAATTTCTGCTACGGTGTCCTAAACCCTTCTTCACTACATATCCTGAGAGATCATAGCCAAGCTCCTTAGATTTGGGAGACAGATGAACAAATAATTTTGTAGAACTAGCCCCAAGACTTGTCTTGCAACACAGGACTGAAAAAACCCACTTAAGTCTAGCTAACTGTGTCATATGATCCCATTTGTTAAATACCATCTGTCTTATCATATTTTACTTCTGAAAACTTACATAATATTTATTTGAGGGATATATATATACACACATATGTGCATCTATATATTTCTACATTTTTGTGTGTCTGCCTCTTGCAAAGACAGAACAGCATTTTTTTCATTTCTGAGGTTTCTGTCATTTCCATTAAACAAGCAGGCATGCAGTTTCCTACTGTGTTTCAGAGTGAAGTATGGAAGAAGTGGGAAATTTGTAGGCTCAGGTTAAGTTATCAAGGCAAAGCAAGTGTCTGACAAAGTAAACAGGTTCCCTCACACTCAAGAGGAACATGGATCATATTACACAATCAGTTATTGTAGAAAATTAATCCTATTTGAGATGAGCTCTTAAATATGATGCATTCTTACAAATCGTGGACTCAGAATAGTTCGTGTTGGAAGGGACCTTAAAGATCATCAAATTCCAACCCTCCTGCCATAGGCAGGGACACCTCCCACTAAATGTCTCCCCTCTTCTCTCTTCTCCCTGCAGTTGCCATGTATCGAGAACCATCTTTGCATGATATCGGAGAAACAGTGCCAAAGGCTGGGGTGACTCCAAGTAAAAGCACAAGTGCATCTGCAATAATGAATGGCGGCAAACCAGTTACCAAGAGTAAGACAACATAGCCAGATCCTCACTGGTGTTGTGACTTATCTAGTCCTGAGTACAGTTGAGTGATTTATCCGTGCCAGACTCCCCCTTTGGCAGTGTCTGTGGATCGGCTTGTGGCACGTCAACAGACTTGCCTGTTGCTGTTTGGGAACTGAGTTGTTGCAAGCAGATGAATCTCAACGTGTAGCTCCACCCACAGCAAGAAGACACCTGGATGAACCAGCTAAACTCAGACCATGGAATGCCCTACCAGATATCGGAATGCCTTTTTAATATCTTTTCTGTGACTGTAACACTTCATGTGAATGACATACTTCACAAGTACACTTGATACCTTGCCTGCTGACAATTGCCCATAATCCCTTTTTGAGTCCAGTTTCAGCAAAATCCATGTGTTTAAGTTCTATTTTGTAGCACACAAATAATCAAGTAATTTCTAGTTAGATGCTGTAAACCTGTGCTATTTATGGATTTCTCTTCTTCCCTTTTTTATAAGGCTGCTCGCTCCACTGTCCGTGACCTTTTGCAGGGATTGTGTTTCTCTATAACTTAATTGTTGCCGGTGGCTTAGTTTTGAAAGCAATCAGGGAATCAGGAAGCTTTCAAAAAAAAAATCTATTATTACGAATTATATCTATAAAGAATAGGATTGTTGTCTCTGGCTTACAATACTGATTAAATGTGACTACTCTCTAGTAAAAGATACTGTGCTTCGGAGGTTGGCGTCATAGTGGAGGGAAGAGTGTCAAACACAACCAATGGGGAGTTTTCTGAAATGAGTGTTTGGCATCCCCCTGTAGTTTCTTTTTGTGTGTGTGTTTTATACATATCACAGGCTTACTGGTAATGGTAACATTTGCCTTGCCCAGCGAGCAAGACCCACTCATTTTTGGGAAAGTGGGTCCAAAGAATTTTGTAGGCCTTGTAGGCCTGAATTAAGGCTCATTTTTCATCTACTAAATCCTCATTGTTTGAAAAACAACCACCACCAATAAAGAGAACAAACAAAAATAAGTAAGACTAACCAGAATTGCGCTACCTAAATCCATTTCAAATAGAATCCTTTCCTATTTTTAAGGAACTGAACTTAATGCCATTGTTATTTTTGGCTGAATCCCACACTTACTTAGCAAAGCATGGGCAAGGATGTTGTTGTGTTCTTTTTTGCAGCACCAATGCAAAGGGTAGTTAAAAATTATAGTTTAATATTTCTGGTGTTTTAAAAAAAAAAAAAAAAAGCAAACAACACTTTTAAAACTGGACGCACTATAAACTTTATTTTTATTTTTAGCTGAGCATGCAAAGTCCGGTCCTATGTATCTCACTGATATCCCATCATGTTCCTCCACACAGCTTCCTAGGATTATATGCCCACCAAATTGCTAGATTGAAGGTGCCTTGCCTTGATCTCTGTATACTGTACTTTCTCCTACATGAACCTACAAGAATTCAAAAGCATTATAAAATTGAAGACTTGGATCATATAAATTATCAACACTTTGAGTTTGTCACTTGTGAACGATTAAACACATGTGTGAGGAAAAGAGAAGGAGAAGATTTAGGGAATGCCAGAGAGGTGCCATGGAAGCGTTGCACACTTAGTCACAGGCTTTCAGAAGGCTAAAAATATGGGTACTTTCTGTATGCCTCTGGTAGCAATTGTTTCTCAGAAAGGGCAACAAGGACCAAACTGTACCTAAGTCTGGAGAACTCTGTGCCAATGCTCTCTTGGCCCTAGTGATGATATCTTGATATTTATAAATGAAAAAAATGGAGGAAATCACCCATTGCTTTTTTTTTTTAGCATTGCCATTTTTCAGCATTTCTGGCTGTGGCTATTTGTTTTATCACATCTTTGTGCTGAAGTCCCCAGCAGAGACTTGCTGGTTGTTTCAAACTCTGTCTGCTCAGCTGAACAACTGATTCAGTCTGAATCAACTCATCATGCTGGTTTTCAAATGTGTTCTGGTTTTATAAGCAACATTTAGTGCACTTTTCAAAGAGGCTACTTTAAAGCTGCTAAGTTATATATAAACTTTTTTTTTCTTTTCTGTAGGCCAGATTTCCTTATTTGTATATGTAATGTGAGAACAGCAACCTGATGTTGGGTCTTTCTGGGGAAGGAATGAGTTAGGCATGAAGCCCACTATCATGGAGAGAAAAAAAAGTAATACAAACTCTAATACTGTGATAAAAATGCAAAGAAACATTGACTTATACTGTGCCCTTGCCTGCTAGCACTGTATATGTGTGTGGGGGGGAAAAAACCCCCACTTTATTAAACTTCTGTGCCCCCTTCTCATCCTGTCTAGTCCAGAGGGATCTGTGCACTATCCCTGAGAAAACAAAAGCAAACCAAAGTGACTCACATAGTGAGCTGGGGGCTTGCTCTGCATCAGGAAGACCCATGGGAGGCCTTGACATTGTACTGTCTGGTGGGTCCTGAGGAGGACCCAGGCTTTCCCCCCCAGTGCAAGAGGAGCACTTCACAATATTCTGAGTAAGATGAAGGCTCCATTCTTTTTCTTTCTCATTGAATTTCATCAGAGTTCATGAGGAGGGAATACATGTGGTCATCTTCCACACAGCCGCCTTTTTACTCCCGCATTAGAAGAGCCTGGGGAGAGACAGGGCTGGAGACCCGGCTGAGCTGTGCAAGGAGGTTCTGGTTCATGACCTGATACTACATAAGTATCATTTTCCACATTAAACTTTTTATCTTGGGTAATTAAGATCTGCAAACTAGTCTGGGGGGGATACAATTCAGGCCAGATTTAAGTATTTTTAAGCAGTTAGTACGTACTGGGAATACAGCATTTTTCTTATTTTCTTATTATTAGTTTCCATGAATCCATACGTGTGTTTAATCCAATGAATAGATGTCGTAAAAAATATTTTTTCTACAATCTGTTTCAACACAGCAAAGAGGTCTTTGTGCTTTGTTTCCTCCCTTTTTAATTTTGTCTCGTCTCATCTGTTGCATGGGAAGAGGATGGCAAGGATGAATTGCATGTCGTTGGTTGTGTCTATCAAAGAGCTGTTGGTCTGTATTACTAAATTTACATACGTATATGCAAAGAGTTTGTCTGCATTGTACAGTTTGTGTTTATTCTTATTTGTTGTATACACAGATTCAACACGATGAATAAAACATTTATACAAAGGCATACTGGAAAACGACAAAAAGAGTTTATGTAAGAAGTAAGACTGTGCAAAACATCGTTGCTTTGGCCACAGGATGGTGAAACTTCATGTAAATAGGTTGGCAAACTCAGTTCTCCCCTTTTACCATGCCAAAGAAAATTTTAGCTCCTTAATATAATACCTCTTATGCTGTTCTCCAGGATGAGACTTCACCATTTTCTTCCCTCTAAAATGAATTTGCTGTTGAGTGAAAGCTGTTTTCAACTGTCTGTTAGTACTAAAGTACTGTATAGTAAACCTGATGGAATCAATTTGTATTTACAGATTGGGGTTTTTGTACTTACATGTCCAGCTGTCTGTGAATCTGCAGCGTTCCAGACCTTTTGCATGCTTGCTTTGTATTTCATTCTTCTTCTGGGTTTTATCAAATCTCCGAGAGACTGTTTGCACAGCAATCCAACCTCATTTTCCCATTTCCTATGTTAACATTGCACATAGTCATTATCTCTTTCCTTTTTCTTTTTAGAATCTGTATTTTAGCTACAGTTCTATTGACAAAATCAGTCACACTGCACAGTTTTAGGCATCTAGTTTTAGGCAGAATTAATTATATTCAGTAAAGCACCATTTTGTTGTACTTCAAAGATTTTATAAATACACAAGAATCTATACGAGACTGCTCACAAGATATAGCCTACAGAAAGGCATCTATAGCTTTTAAGTGCTTTGTAGTTGACATAACACAGCTTTTGCTTAATTTGCTGGGGTCTTAGCCACTCTCAAATGATTTCTCAATATGTTATTGTCTTCATAAACTTTAACTTCTGTAGAGGCAGCTTAGTTCTTAACAAAAACCCTCCCCCTTGTAGAAAGTAAAGCAATTCACATTCAACTATGGTGAATACCTGAAATAACACTAAGAACTGTGACTTTTTATAAATATTGGGAAACTGTCTCTCTTGGTTTAAAATCCCTGTAAACAATGAGATAGGAAAGGAGGTGTTTTGTCCCATGCATTAAAAGAGTGTCTTGCTGATCCATCTGTTTATTGGTAAAAAGAAGATGACTAATGCAAAAGCTATTACTTAATAATTTTTAAAGATAAAGTAGAACTTTTGTTCAGTTACCCAATCACAGAAATATTCAACTTATCTTTCCTCATCCTGCTGTCATTTACCTACAAAGTGGGATGTCATTCTGTCAAGAAGCAAGGGCAGAGCATCAGAAATGCCAGAGCGGGTACACAATTAAATTTTCATTAAAGTGTTTCTAAAACATGATGGCCAGGGGAAATATGGCCAGGGAAGAAAAAGGATCACAAGTAGGTTAATAATTTATACAGCTGCTTTATAAGTGATATTACAGATATGTTATGAACAATGGGCATAATTCTGTAAGCCTTTTGTAGAAACATTCTGCCCACTTCTGGATTGTGTTCTTTGCTTCTTAAGAAGAAAGCAAGGCTGTAGCATCTTTTCTTCATAAGGTTTATCAGTCCAGCCAGTACAAAAATCACCAATTACCCAATTTGTTTGTACAACCTAGAACTACCTTTTGCCACTGGCCAGAAAGAAAGTTTTTAACATCAAGAATGATGTTTTACTCCCTTACGTCTCTTCCTTCTTCTACAGTTTTCATAGCTGGAATTCCCATTGCAGGGTACAAGGTGTAAAATCACAACTTATTAACACAGCTATTATTTTCCCATGTATGGAATAATAATCTTATACATTCTGATATAATTTTTCTAGTGGGGAAATGAGCCACAGAAAAGTTTTGCTGGGAGTTACATCACCAGTTACCTCAGCATGAAGAGTTGGGAGGAGTGTTCAAGCACCAGTATATGAAATGGAATAAAAATAGGAAAGGAATTTATGTATACATTATATTTTAGTAGTCTTAGTTAACATTTAAAGATTTATAGTGAGCACCATTTTGTTTGATAATTTACATTTTAATGAACCACTGACAGTAGCTGTCTTAGAATATTCTAGTGTTTTTCCACAGTTATCTTAACAAACATCCTGTAGCCAAAATATTGGAGCTGATATTCTTTTTCTAAAGACTTCTAAATGTGAATCATACTCAAAGTATGAAAATTCACAACGAAAGTGAATTAAAAATTGAAATGCATCAAATATGACACTGCAACCCTCTAAATAATTGTTCTTGTGTCCAACAGTAAGAATACCTGAAATACCACAGCTGATCTACAGTATCTAAAAATCTCCTTATTGTGCCATGAAACACAACAAAAACATCTGAATCCAGAGTTGAGTTTTGGTCACCTTGTAATTTCTTATCACAGTTCCAAATACAAATTGAAGGAAATCAAGGAAAAATTTGTATCTTTCACTGTTTTCATTCTCTTTCAGCAGTGGAATGAAAATGTGAAAAAAAAAAAATTAATTATAAGATGATCTAGGTCAGTGGTATTCATAAATATACATAAAACCGACAATCTGTGCTCTCCAGGACTAAGGCTGACAAAATGCTTAAATGTTAAAATTTAAGAAAACATTCCTGTTAAGACATATGGGGTTTAAGTGGTATAAGTACAAAACATAAACTATAATTTCAAGACTAATTTTATGTTGAAGATTCTTTATACTGCATCATTAGAACTCAGTCTGATATTTATCTGAAAAGAGAACAGCTAGCATCTTTGGAATGTATTTCTTACGCTTTATCTCCATAACTTCTATAGAAGTTATGCATGGATGTTTGGTGATTATACTCCCTGAGAAGATGGGTTTCACAAGTTTCATTTTTCGAAAAAAAAAAATAAAAAAAAAATCCAGGTACAGGAAAAAAAATTTGGTTTAGAGAAAGAGCAAGCCACATAGGAAGGGGGGGATAACTGAAGTGATTAATTTAATTCAATTTTTTTGCATTCTATTACATGTTCTGTATCATTGTATTTTCATATTCAGTTTCAAATTTTCCTTTCAAGAGAAAAAAGAATTTCTAGACTAATAATTGAAATACCTTTCTTGGTTGATATGCAGCTCCCTTATTTCTGAATCATGCACCTCTTAAAAAATCAGGACCTCGGCACCCAAACCACAATGTTCCAGTTTGGTATTAAATAGAAGTATTTTCCAGCCATTTAAGCAATTTCTCGCTCAATCGTGATTCCACAAAATGTAATGACTTTCAGAACTAAAAATATATGTATCTCTTTTCTTTGCTCTAAAGAATTCAAGGGCTGCCAAATCTACATGTAAAAAAAAAATTAAAAAATAAGAGACTCCTCTGTAAATAAGTTAGGGAAGTCCCAATAGTTGTGCATCGTTCATAACTCAATGTGAATTTCACACTGAGCAGCATTTCACCATTGGAAAATAAAAATAAAATTTTTGTTCATACCACTGCTTCGTTTGCATTTACTGTATTAAAACTTTAATGACTTTGTTGCCATTGTTTGAACATTGCTCGCTGAGACAAAGGTACTGCATAACACGGTTGATTTTTCAAGTCAGTTGTCCTTCAGGCTTCCCACTTCTATAAAAGCACTTGAATTCAATGAATACCATGTGTGACAGTGCAATCTGTTCCAAACAGTGATTTCTAATAGCTCACAGAATTGTCATCCTAAAAGTTATTAGTATAACAAATTTTCATTTGCTTTACTTTTAAGAGGACTAGACAGCTGCACATACATAGAGTAGTATGATAAAAGTACATATGAGTTGCAGGATACATATTCAGAATAGGTAATTATACATTTATATCTTTATTAGCTTCATTCCTTATACTCCTATGGGTTATGTATTCGAAAGTATGGTAGTTTGTAGACTAAATAACCAACTTAGCAACACTTTAACCACAGAGACTAAATTGTCTAGTAGTGGACAAGGGTCTTTTCAAATGTTTCAGGTCTTCAGTCTATGGTTGTCAGGTAATTGGATCTCAGTTATATAAATACAATTATTTGACCAAATAAAACACTGATAATATTTTGATAAGCTTCTTATAGTTTCTCTGAATTTATGAGCCAGTGCATGATCAGGATTGTTACAGCGTAAAAAAGGCCAAACAATGTAATTGTCAAACACTGTAAAAATAATCCATTTAGTAATTTGACAAATAACTGGTGCTACTCTTCTGCAGGAATATTGTTGTATATTGATATGGAGAGGTGGAAACCAAGTAAATAATGATTTAAAAAAGGTTTTATTACACCTTTTCCAAAGGTTGCTTAAGAAATAGGCCTCACGGATGTAATCTCACTCCTGCTGAATTTACTAAAAAGCTCTGGAGAAGTTCCCACAGGACCAGTATTTTACAGCCTCACCTTTCAGAGCTTGGACTGTTCAGCTCTCAAGGCATTTTTTGACTTTTTTCTTTTCATTTTGTCATGCATTTCTTTAAGGAGCAGGCCCTCAAATGAGTATTCTATAAAGTCTTTACAGCCATGTACGTGTGCGTGAATGCACACCCACACAGAGTGCTTCTGAAATGTTCTAGCAGCCTAAAGAAAAACAAACAAACAAAAAAAATCTCCTTATTCTTTGATGGCCTTTGTTAAGGGTATTCTCTCCCCATCCAGATTTCACAAGCATTTCCATTCCATCCTTCCCAGCACTCGCAGTTTCCACAGCTACAAACACCATTGCCTGGAACAAAACGAATAAAGGGCAATTATCGTAATTGAAATGTACTACATTAAAACGTGTTCTATGGGAAGGAAAAAGCCATGTTAAAGTAGTTGCATTGTTCTATTATTGTTACACACAGCCCCCCTCATCTTTTTTTCCCTTTGGAAGGAAGCAATTACCGTACCATTGCATCAAGAAGCCACCTCAAAACCTATACTTGGAAAGGATTAATAGCATTCTCTCAATAATTCCATCAACAGAATTGCAAATACAGTAATTATGCCACCACTATTTGAAACCAACTGTTGAGACTTAGTGTTCACACTGTACCTCTAGGTACAAAGAAAAGCGAGATTACTTTTAACTTATATGCAAAAAAAAAAAAAGTAGGTTGCAAATATAATAGCAATAAAAAGATCACTCTGAACACGAAAAACATTAAACATAACTTTTCAGAAGTGCTATACAAGTAAATAACATCTCAGACTATCTAGTGGGTGAAAAATGTGTTGGTCATATTTTACAGCAGAGAAACATTAAGTACTGACAGCAGTATTTTAATTTGAATTCAGTATTTTTCATTTCTCCTCTTATGCTCAGCTTGAGATCTGCACTGCAAGGGTTTCCACTTAGAACATGTTTTCCTACTGATTTTATGAACCATGAATCGCCACTGTAGCTTAAGTCGAGGCCTGTGTTGCCTCTATACTAGCTACTTGCCCCTAAAAAAGGATTATTGATAACAGGGCTAGCTGGAAGACACAATCTACTAGTGTCAGCCCTCCCACTCTCACTCTAATCAGCTTGCAGATTTCCTCCATATCTAATAATTACTCAGCAAAGATTTTCTAAAATTAAGATTTGTAACAGGAAGCAGCCAGTGAGTTAATTTAGCAATTCCCTTGTTGCTTCTTGTCACTAGATTTGTCATGAAGGTTTCCTGGCAGCCTGCCTGGCTCTATCCCATCTGCCACCTGAACTCCCAGACAATGGTAAGGTGAAGCTGCTTTAATCACCAGCCATCACATCATAATAAAACTGCCCGGTGTTTCAGCCTCCCACTGAGAATGGTCTGATTGCCAGGAAGCTCTGTTAACCCACACAGCTATGCCTCTCACCTGCCACTGATCATCAGACAAGTGAGTTCTGTCTACAGCTTGAAGGTATTATACACATAGGGAGTCCAGGAAGAGAACAAAAGTTAAATCTCATGATCAAAATGCTGACACAGCACATTCATTGCCAAAAAGCATTAATTTGTAGCCTGTTAAAGTGAAAATGGTTGATGAAAAGGTCTCTTCCAACCAAGGCAATTTCATGATTCTATAACATGATCCCATAGCATGAAATTGCCTTGGTTGGAAGAGACCTTTTCATCAGCCATTTAAAATTATTTAAATGCATACTCAGGGTTTTGACTGTTGTTTTGAAACTTTAAGTTGATTATCATGCTGCACAAAGAAACAACTTTGGCAAGTTTGAATGGCCAGCAAATGCTCTTCCCCTGCCACTGGAGAAAGAAGGAGCTGGGCTTTGTCTAAGACAATTCCCACCAACACAGTCTGTTTCTTAGATCAATTAAGCATTGGCTTGTACTGCACCTGTGCAAATGAGACCATCATGTTTGTCACAATCTCTGTCATCACATTCACAGAAATCACCCGAAATATACCATTCCTGTGTTGAACAGATGCACTTTCCACAGTGGCAGGAACCTGAAATCAAAAAGAAATTATTATTCACAATCAAAGAGCATCAGCACTTTCAGGCTAGAGAATAACAGCCTTAGACACACACATGCACATGCGTGCACAAATGTACAAAATTGCTGCCTAAAAAGCTACTGCACAAAAGAAAATAATCAAGAAAAAGCCTTTTTGAATAAAAGGATTCTTTTGGGGTGAACTAGAGCATGTGGGATGTTGCTACCTGTGCCTTGATTCTGCCTTTTCACTTAATCAGGACTCACATTTTGTAGCTTTCCTTTGGCTTTAGAGATTTACAATCAGGGCCACTCTTCCCAGTAACTATTCACTTTTTTTGATTAGAAAAGCTCAAATTGTCCCTGACCCACTGTTACTGAAGGCAATACAAATGCACCCAGGAGGAAAATAGCCTTCCTCATCTAAAGCTCTCTGAGATGAGTCCCCAAAAGACCAGAAATGCTGAAGATCAGCATTAAGACCTCCAAAATCCTCATCAACATATATGAAAATACTCCATCTCCCATGAAAATATTTGCTCTAGATGGGAAAGGGCTTATGTTTGCTTATTCCTGCAGAGTATCACAATGCTCCTTGTTGGGATAAACTGCTCTCCTTCTCTTCCTCAGGGATGTCAGGTCACACCTCCAAAGGCAAAGGAGGAACTTTATGGTGACATTTGTCCCACTGAGCACCAGCACCTTCCTTTTCAGGGGAGGCTCAGAGACATCCTTACCTTCAGGAGAAGGCATATAGCTCTGAATCTTGGGAAAGGACAGTTGTCCCCAGGCAATCATGCATTGGGAAGTCTTTAGCATGAAATGGATGTTCAAGAAGCTTTTCTGCATTTAGAGATGCTCCTAGGAGATGGAATTGCACATAGAACTTGTTGAGTTGGAAGGGACCTTTAAATGTCATTTGGTCCAACTCCTCTGCATTAAGAAGGAACATCTTGGACTTGAACAGGTCTCTCAGAGATTCATCAAGCCTGGACTTGAAAGTCTCCAAGTATGGGCCTCTACCACCTCTCTGGGCAACCTATTCCATTGTCTTATCACCTCTTGGCGAAGAATTTCCTAATGTCTAATGCAAACTTACCCTGCTCTAGCCTAAAACCATTGCTCCTCATCCTGTTGCTACATGCCCTGGAAAACAGTCCCTCCACAGCTTTCTTGTAGGCCCCTATCAGGAACTGGTTGGCTGCTATGAGGTCTCAACAGAGCCTTCTCTTCTCCAGTCTGAAAACCCCTAGCTCTCTCAGCCAGTCAAGATGGTACTTCTTACTGACTCATTCCAAAGCCAGCTGAAGAGTGCTGGTTTTAACAAAGACCATCCTCAGCTCCCTGACCCTACACGTCGTTCAGAGACTTGAATTTCAAGGTGAATTAGTAACTGCCAAGCAAAAATCCTCTTGGGGACCCGATCCTATGAACTGGCTAGAGTACAAATCAATAAAAAAGCTCAAAATCAGAATAAATTATAACAAAGCACATACATATAGTTTACAATTATAGGAGGTAGACTTTAAAAAAAATCACCAAAGATGTCAATCTCTAAGAAAACATGCTTATAAATGAGTTAGATGCTTTGTTCTTGCAATATTTCCAGAATTACTTCAGTATGAAGTGACTTATGTGTTTAATGCAATATTAAAGAAGAAAATATATAGAAGAAAGTTTGGTTTTGTCAGGATATAACCTAAACAGAATTCATGGGTTATTTAACAGGACCTGAGATAAGTGTATTAAGTGACACTCTTTTATCCTTCCATTCTTTTCAGTGACCTCTGAATAAAATCCTTAGTAAAAATCCAAATACACATTTTTAAAAAATAATGTGCATGTGTTGTTATCAACCAGGTTTTCCTACTTCTACCCATAAAGAATCTCTGATCACTGAAACCTAATTCTTCAAAACTTCATCACAGTTTCAGTAGAGTATCTAATTTTTAAATTAAAAATACAAGTAATTTGTTGTTTACTGTAAGGAAAAAAAATGAACTCATTGCCTAACTTGCTTTGACTTGTAACATATGGACCATGCAAATATAACCAGGAAGAGCTCGTGACTGGAACATTTGGAGATGGAAGTAGTATTTAGTTAAGCATCTACTTTTTTTCCTTGGTTCTAAGTACTGCTTACTGAGCCATGGGCACAGAAAACAGTGACATTCCCAACAAGGATAAAAAATACCACTGTTTAAAGAGGCAGTGGAGGAGAGCATGCATGTTGCACGACTGCTGTTTAAGAGACACACTAAGACATACCTAATTTAAACTGAATTACTTCATTTTTGCAAACTACACACTAAAAATAATGATGAATCATATGAGACTTTTACTGAAATAAAAGCAGTTAGTTAGAGCATGACATTGTAAGAAACCTGAAGTAATTCTGCATAAGCAAGCACTGATGTTGCTACTGAGAGATGCCTACAATGTTGAAAACTATTTTGCAGCAAATTTAACACCAAGTCAACCAAGGAAGATCACACTCCATAATATAAAATGTGTCAGGGAGAATGAGTGTATCAAGTCTTTTCCCTGAAGAGAGCATGCTGCCCTAGGAGGCTCCTCAGTTTAATTAAAATTAATCTAATGAGTTGCAGGGTGTTCCCTGGGATCCCAGCCAGATCCACTCGGATGGGATTTGGCTCATTACCTTGCCTGCATCCTGCATCACTACAGTAGCCATCTGCAGCCCTACATTTACTGCCAGGAAGGCAGCAGCATAGTGGGTGTTGCTGTTTTCCCTGGGAAGAGCTTTTACTTCAGGTGGCACAGTCAGCCAGCCAGCCAAGATTTTGCAAAGAGCCCAGGCATGTGGATGTCCAACTTCACTTACATTAACAGAGTATAATTTTCAGAGTGTTCAGAAGCTATCTGCTGAAAACCAGGACTCTTTAAAGTTCATTAAATCATACATACAGAAACTCAAGCTCCCTCAGTCCATTACAGTGCTTGCATATGTTCTCTATGTTTTCAGCAAAAATGGAAAAACGACCATTAGTGCACAGGGTTGGAATTACCTTTTATTTGACCGGTAATAGTTATTTATTGCTCAATGTAATGAAATAGAGAGAACTTGTCATTTTGTCCTCTGGATCATGCTGGTCACAATTGCTATGAGTGACATTTTACAGTGCAGGTGTTCATGATTTCCAGATGCATTATTAAGAATCAAGAATATATTTGCCTTACAAAAAATAAATAAGGAGGATGGGGGGGGTGGGGAGGAGGATGGGAAGTTTAAAAAAGCATTACGTATAGAAACAAAATTTACAAGTGATTAGATTGGGTTTGCCTGTGATCCCCATCCTGCTAAGAGAAGCAGCAGGAGATGGCAGCCTGCTTGGAGGCCACACACTTCTGGAAGTTACCTTATATATGTACTTCTCTGCTGGGATAAGCACCTACATAAGCTGTTCCCATAAGAAAGCTTCTATAGGATCTAATATGACACATATGACATATGTTATATTGAGTGTCCTCAGGGTAACTTCCCATCACACTGGAAGATTACCTGTGCTTGGAGACTGAAGAAAGTCAAAAAAAAAAAAANCAATTGCTATGAGTGACATTTTACAGTGCAGGTGTTCATGATTTCCAGATGCGTATTTAAGAATCAAGAATATATTTGCCTTACAAAAAATAAATAAGGAGGATGGGGGGGCGGGGGAGGTGGATGGGAAGTTTAAAAAAGCATTACGTATAGAAACAAAATTTACAAGTGATTAGATTGGGTTTGCCTGTGATCCCCATCCTGCTAAGAGAAGCAGCAGGAGATGGCAGCCTGCTTGGAGGCCACACACTTCTGGAAGTTACCTTATATATGTACTTCTCTGCTGGGATAAGCACCTACATAAGCTGTTCCCATAAGAAAGCTTCTATAGGATCTAATATGACACATATGACATATGTTATATTGAGTGTCCTCAGGGTAACTTCCCATCACACTGGAAGATTACCTGTGCTTGGAGACTGAAGAAAGTCAAAAAAAAAAAAAATAGATCAATGTAGCTTAGTATGGATGGAGAGTCAGGTTTGTAATTCCCACAGAAAATAAAAGCTGTTCAACAGTGCACTACTACCTTCAGGCTTTTGGAGTCTCCACTCATGCAGTTAGGTTTAAAGGCACGACATGCTGATTACAACTTTCAGACTGCTCCTACATCAATGACCAGATCCCAGACCAGCCCTTAGGCATCAATACCCACAGAAGAAAAAAAATCCTTAATGTAGCTGCAAATTCCTGTCACACTGTCTGTTTCCAAGGCCACAAAATAAATTGTAGCCTTGATACATGTGTTCAAAGCTGCTTCTCAGAGTAGGACACACAGTCTGGAATAAGTAGCTCTCAGGTAGGAGATAATACAAATGTTTTAAAGTTCAACATAATTTGTTATGTTTGCATTGATTTAGAATCTCCTATAGCACATTTTATTGATCTTGAGCATTTTCTCTCACCTTCATGATTTATATGAAAAAATCATAGGGAGACCAATACTAGGAGTAAAAAAGTTAACTCCTGGAGCAAAAAAACACAAATCCTTTTCTCTGGTTACTCAGCATCCTCTTACACTGACAGTAATTTAAAGATAGCCACATCTCCTGAGAAGAGCAGAGAACCACTGCCACATCCTCATTTTCTATGACATTTTAAACATTGGGCAGGGATGGAAACTATGCAGTGGAAGAGAATCCTAATAAGTTACAATACAGCTAAATAAAGCCTAGGCTGGAAACCTCATTTGAATTTCTTTGCTCTGAAAATCAAGTTACCAAAAGGACAAATGGAGATCTGCATGCTAGAGGAGGTTCCTAGCTTTTTTCCAGCTATTAGGTATTTTACCTCTCTAATGGCATGTCCAGTTTGTAGTGTGCTCATTCTATCCTCAAGCCAGTCCCACCACCTGTTTTCTGTCTATTCTCTTTCAGACATTTGACATCCAAAACTAGACAGTTTGAACTACAGGGGAGCTAAAAAAGCCCACTTTCCAGTAATGGAATTTCCTAGCCTGAAAGACCGCAAGGCAAGAACCTCAGAGAACAATTTCAGATAATTATCAAGAGTTCTCTAAATTTTTCTCCTCCCTGTGGCAATTTCATATAGCTGAACTGAAGCTGATGCAGCCACATGAATAAAAATTAGTAAATTAAAGAGTTTGTGGGATTCTGCCACATTTGCTGCAGAAATCTACCTTTCTTTTGCTGGTGTGTTGAGGAGGGGGGTGATGAAGTGCACCAAATGTTGCTGCTGAGCACTCTCCTCCACTTACTGTCACCTGAGATAGTACATTTGCCATCTTCATCACTGCAGGGTCACTGCAGGTAGTGCCCCTGTCCCTCAGACTGGAAGGAGCACAAGCACTTAGTTTATAATGCAGACCCTCAGAGGAAATTATAAGCCATTAACAAATGAAACAGGAGACCAGTGCTGCTAAACATGTACAGCTGTGGTGGGTGTTTGAGAGAATGCATACAAGTGCATTCCAGAACCAAAAATAGCATCCTTTTAATAACAGGTGTCTTCGCCAAAGAGGGTTACTAAACACCAACCCACAGCCACATGCATTAATCTTCCAGGATACAGGGGTTTTCCTCTGGTGGAGCACTGACATGGGCCAGCTCAGATGCCAGTTCTTACCCTTTCCTGAACACAATATCCCATCAGCTGACTCGCAGAGGCTTCTGCTCTCTTCCTCTGTCATGTTGCACTTCCTTGAATGCTGGCACAACTTTCCAAACCACCCATCCTGGCAAACACATCGGCCACAGGAGCAGACACCATGACCTGTAATGATATCAAGGTGGGTTACAAGCAAAAGAAGCAGAAAGCAGTGACTGTGGTTGCAATTGTGGTCATCTTCAGACTTGTGCAGTATGAAGTGTGTGCTTTGTCATAGTTAGACAGTTGTATATCATCCTGGCAAGGTGGCCATCTTCTTCAGTTCTCTCATTCTTGGATGATGCCCAAGAGATGTGCAGAAAAGCATAAGATTGTCTTTCCTCCTTCAAAATGCTCGGCATCAGCTCAGATTTATTGGGATGTACAAAACCTAGCCTAAACATGCTCTGCAATTATTACAGATTAACTCAAACAGTACAGAATTAAGATAATTACCCCAGGGACTCAAGCAGTTACTAAAATTGATTGTATGTAAACCCAAGCATCAACCCACAGAGTTCTTCACCCTAACAACGTCCTGCTTCTCTACTATATCTCTTCTTCAGACATACCAATATCAGCTCTGCAGTTTGAAAGGTCTGGCATTTTCACTTCTGATCCTGCAGGGAAACATAAAGAAGCAGGAAGGAAGCATTCCCCGGCACACACTTGTATGACCCCAAGGCAGGACTTTGAAGAAGAATGGACAAGCTACTGTGGTGGGCTCTCTCCACAGAGGCACATAGATTTCAATTCTCATATCAAGACAAGAAGCCTCAATGAGAGTGAAGAGGAAGAGGCAGAAGAATACAGTAGCAAGGACGTAATCATGAAAAGGTGATTGATAAGAAGGGTGAAAACCAGGAGGAAATGAAAGGGCAGAAAGAATAGAGGAACAATAGAAAACATAAAAGAGAGGGGAAGTGGAGAGGAATACACTCTAAAAAGTTAGCAAAAAAAGGGCAGGTAATGACAAGTGAGTGAGTAGTCAAAGAAACCCTAGAGCATGGGTCAGAGATAGACCCTAGAAGCTATGATCAAAATTTTAAAAAAGATGAAAATAAAAAAGATTAAATAGAATCTTTGAGACTTACTTGTACAAAGGCACAAATCTCGGGTAACAACAAATGAAGACAAAAATACAGAAGCGAAAAATAGTAAAAAGAAGCAAGAAATGTCTCCCAAACCATTTCACTTTCCAATCTTGAATAATATCTCTGCAGCAGAGATCATTCCTTAGCTAATCAGTTTACTTAGCTTGAAAGCAGGAAACTATACATACCAGTGACTTTTGTACTACGGTAGCTGCTATGTAGGGCAAGGGAGTGGAAACAAAGGGACTGAGATAATTTGTGAACGTGGGCTAAGGAGAAGAGAACAAGAAGTAGGAGTATCTGGCAAAGAATTGAGCTTTAGGATGCAGAGAAGCCCATCAGCAATTTTGCTTCTCTAATTTGTGGATTTCTCATGAAGCAATAGTTCAACCTGACATTGCAATCAGTAGGCAGCACTTGGTAGAAGCCCAAAGGAGAGACAAACCTTTTGCTGGTAGGGGTATTCCTTAACATTTTATTGATGACCAAATACTTAACTAATTTAAATTAGAAAATGCTGTAAGGTCCAAAGTCATGGTGCTCTCATTTACAGTGATGTAATATTCAGAATAATTTTTCTCATCCAGACTGTGTACTGATCTTTTTTTATCTTATTATCTATAAAACTTTAAGTTCTCAGTAACAATGAGGGCTCTTATTATGACAGTAATAATACTTCTGCCTGGAAATAAAACTCTATGGAACTTCAGTTTAGGACTCCTCATGGTAGCTGTAGTCAGAATACACCCAAAAAAATAATTTTCTAATGCAAAAGGCACAACTAAATGGGATGATCAGTGTCATGAGAAAAATGAAGTAATCATTGAAGAGAAAGCTGGTTCTTACCAGTAGACCAACTTCTAACCTAGTGTCCACCAAGGCCAAACCAAGGCAAACCTCAAACAAAATTTCATATCTCAGGAGAAAATGTTGCTCAAACTAATGTAAGATAGCATAACATAATATAACACAATATAATATAAAGTAAGTGTTTCTTAGAAATGAGAGGAACAAATATTCAGCCATAAAACTATGAATCTGACTGTCTTGTACAATGAATTTAGCCAATAGCCGAAATACATTTTTCTAAAGAGAGAAAACCACCCAGATCTAATGATAGAAAGATGTTACAAGTTTGGCATGAGGATACCGTACAGCAAAAGAAACAAAGATGAGATAAATAGCAGTCAATATAAATAAGAATTTTAAAATTAATATAAAAGACATAATGGGGGAAAAGGGACAGAAATCAACCCAAAACCTTTAATTGTATGAAAGTCAGGAAGTTTTAAAAGTATATTGGCAATATGAAAAATCCTAGCAGAATCCCTGACTGAAAACATTACAGTAAATGAAACAAATATTTCTCTCCATATTTAAATAGAAACAAGATTCTCTGTTTTCTTGTTACAGGTTTGTGATAAAGTACTTTCTATTATATTATTAGCATAAAAGAATATTAAACAACATCTATCTGGGAGAAATATTTCTAAGCAAGCAGGCTTCATTAACTTGCCATAATATGCTAAATGGGTTAGTAAAGCCATTACTAGATCACTGATTTTGATTCTTATTGAATAGAAGGAGAACTGGTACAGTTGTGCCAAATGCAGTTAGACAAAACTAACAAAATGTGATCTGAAATTCTGATTGTCAGTTATGTTGCTTATTATTGTCCAAGTACAAAAAACACGGGGGCAGACAGCTCAGTAAAAACTTTAAATGAAATACTGCTCATTCCATACTCATATGCATGTAGCAGGAAAAAAATTAGTAGGAACAAAAATTAGTAGGAATATTAAGAGCATTGATAAGGTAGATGGTAAAGCTCTGGTGCTCACTGTGATATCCATGCTTGAAGATTTTGAAAAAAACCCCCATCCATTGAAAGAGCCAAAAAGTTCCAAAGAAAGAATTTAAAGGGCAGAGAGAAATGGACTGTTGAAAGAACTTCAAAGATCTGCATCTGCTCACCCTATGAGGGAAAAAAAGACCCTAAGTGTTTCAGCACGATCTGATCTACATTCTTTGAAGATACCAGAAGAGGAATTCTCAAACAGCCAGAGTAAGAGAAAGCAAGAAACAGAGGGAAAAGCTGGTACTGACAAATTCATTTGAGAAATGAAACAGCATTTCAAACAAGGATGATCACTATTGGGTTAAGTTTTCTAGTGATGATGGTATAGTTGTGCTCTTCTCAGAGACAGGCTTTAGTTGCCCACACCATACAGAACATAGGGTAGGCCTGGGTATAGTGTAAGGGCTATTTATAGCCTAATATATGAGCTTCAACATACAAGCCTCTTTTGCCCTTTGCAAATTAATTTTTATTAATAGATTAAGAAGCATTTTAGAAACACAAATAATAGTCTATTTTATCTAAAAAGCTAACTACATTCCCTGTGCATCTTTGTAAAAAGTCTCAACATTTTATACATCTGCACGAATATCTGGGTGACCAGGACAAAAATCTGTAGTGCATTTCAGAGAAAATTCAGGAAAGTAAGATTAGCTAAGGAAATCCAAATTCTTTTAATAAAGAGTATACTATAAAAATTAACACCTGTACTGGCTACATTACTTACTTCTGTATCGAGTTCAATAACTACTAATTATTTTGAGTTTATCTCTTGCTGCCACTGGATGTGCCTCAGAACTAGGATGAAATAGTTAACTGTAAGTACACATACACGGGATGATTAACTCTAGTGAGTATTTTCAAAATAAAACCCCAGATCATACTGTTTTATACAAAGTAGACTGAGGTCTCCATGAATACAGTAATTTTTCACTTTTTTGGTACCAGTTTCACCCAGAAAGCATGTTTAAACCCTTTTGCCTCAGGAAATTGCCTTTTTCAATAACAAATACTCTATTAAATAGCATTAAAATGTCAAGTGACACTGCTGGTAACAATTATAGGTAACAATTTCAGATTTCTTAGTCCCTTATCCAAATGCCTTTCAATGGAAAATATATAAACTATTATTTTTAAATACTGGGAATTACAGAGGGATTGCCTCTTTGATTCAGATGCGTAGTGCCATTTGACATGTCCTAAGGTATCAAGGCCATCTTAAGGGTGGTAGCAGCTATGCAGGCATCCCTGTGTCCTTGTAGAGCCAAGCTGAGTCAGGAAAAGGTAGCCTGAGCATCAGAAAGTGTTGATTTTGAAATGATGCCCCACATAGTCTGAGTAGCCACAGTAGAATGAAGAATTGAATTCATGTTTCTGAAATTCCAGACCACTCAGTGCCAAAAGCTGTCTTTTGGATGGAAGATAGAATGGTATTATTTTTCTCTCCTAATCTGCATTTTAGATATATTAGAGAGTTCTATAAATGTCCTAGATATTGCTGTTTCTGTGAAGCAACATTAGTGCAAAAAAATGAGGATATTTTCTGACAGCAACTGCACTATGGTAGTACTTAGCTTTGCTTAATGAAGCATATGATTAATCATAACTCTCTCCTTTTTATGGTTATGGTCTCATTGGTCCTCATAAGAACATGCTATCTGAAAATATCAAATTTCTGCTTCACTGAAGAGATGATAAAAATAAATGTTATTCATGATTTCTGCAGTCTGGACCTAGAACTTTCATAGAAAAGAATTCAGAACTTCTGTTACATATCTTTAGCATATAATCATGCGTAGTTATGCTCCAAAAAATAAAAAGAAAGAAAGGCAGTACATCCTCTGAATCAAATTACTTAGCCTTGCTGGAAAGAAATGTAATTTTTATATTCAAGAGAGCATGGCAATTAAGGGCAAGTTATACCAGCCTTTTGTGAGAGAGTAGTTCAACTGTGCATCCTGATGGTGACTATGTGATCCTAGAATCCTTCACTAATTTTAAGAATCTGAGGTGGAAGCTTCTGTCTCTGTTGTAAAATTTTAAAACACCAGAAAGCTGTCAATCAGAGCTTCAGAAATGTGTATGCCTCATAAACCATAGCTTTTACCTTGCTCTCTGCAAGGCATAGAAACTTACACTGGAAATCTTAAGACTGGCATGAATGAACCATGAATGGGAAATGAAAAAAGTCAGCACCAAAAGAAACACAAGAATAAGCTCATAAACAGGACCAGTGTTGATAACCAATAACACATTGATGGCATTAAAACTAAGTAAAGGACTTAAATTTCAGATTGTTAGTTCCTAAATTACATAGATGTGCCTAAAAATTAGTCTGTTGTTGTCAACCAAGGTGAAACAAAAAGAGTTACTGAGAATTGTATCAGTGACATCTCTTGTCCATCTTCTGTGTCATATGCAAGTTATTCTGACCAAATCCAGACACTTAAATGTTTGTGGCTGTGAGAATGCAAGTGAAAGTAATCAACGAAAGAATGTGTCCTAGTGGTGAAAACTATTTTACTTTGGAATTAAAAAAATAAATCTCAATATCTCACAAAGAGTTTTGCTGCACTAGTTTCCTACAGTTAGAGTGCAGAGGATATAAAGGTAAATCTGAGAAAGGTGGGAAATATTAATTACCTCAGCAATAAATCAGCTCCTCTATCTTTTACAAGCCTTTATACTACAACCAAAAATAATGAGAACGTCCTCTACTGAATGCATTGGTATAAACAACAACATAGTTGCATTTACTTTTTGATATGACAGGATGTGACATACTGTTACACAACTGGATTCCCTATGGTGTTAGGATTATATTTTGACATGCTATGGCCAAAACAAATAGCCTAAAAGTCATCAAAGTGAATTGGATCACTTGAAAATAAAAAAAATTTAACTTCTCAAAGTATTCTGTTGTCATCAAAGAACTTTCTTACTGGGGTGATCAGAGGCTTTGTTGTATCTTAATATTGAGGGCACTGTAAACATACACAACTGCATGTTAAAAAATTCTAGCATATCTAATTGGTGGCCATCTATACAAAGCAGAGTCTGAAATATGGGAACATACCCAGATATATGTGAGGGCCTTGCTATGAATCACTTGTCATGAGCTTCAACCTTTGCTAAGGCTACTGAAGTGAGGAGATCCATCCACCCTTTCACTATTTTGTCTGGTTTGTTTTTAGTATAAGGTTTTTAAGGAGTATGATCTTGTACCATTAAGTAGTATGCAGAGGATCCAAAAGGATTTCTGCTTTATTTCTTCAATGGTTGCTACTTTGCTGAGACAAGAACTCAAAGCTAGGCCTATAAAAGTCCAGAGAACAAATAAAAACCATTGGAGTTAAGAGCATTATCAAATAAACTTCAGAATTATCTTTACTGGTGTCCTGCTCTCAATTCTGAAAGAGAACAATCAACCCAGTAAGATGGAGCAGCCAATGATGACATTAACTGAAAAACATGTGTGCCCACAGTGGAGAAATAAAAAATACCTGAAAGCTCAGGGCACAGCTGCAACTAGCAGCAGAGCCATGAACTCAGAGGAGAGAGAGAAGTATCTACCACAGGACACAAGATAAGAAAATATCCAGCCTAATGCATATCAGTGACATAGCTGAGCAAAGAAAGAACTTGGACTGACAAATGTGTCATTCTTCAGTCCTGTATGTGCACCAAAATAACTGAACTTGCACATGAAAGACTCAAAGAATCAAGTAAAGTTAAAAACCCCACGATACTGAATATCTTGTGGGTCAACACTTCAATATACCCTGGGCAAATCCTACATAACTGAAAAAAAGCTGAACTATAGTGAATGGGGCTTCAGGTAGAACATAGCAATCCCAAAAAGCCTGCATGAGGCACATCATCCAGCCATCGCATATTAAACTTCTATGCAGAGGCACAGAGAAGTGAAAGGGAAGACTAAAGAAGGACCTAAAAAGCAAGTTGAGGAAGGTGATTCTATTCCTCTTCTCCTTTCTTGCAGGACCCAGCCTGGAGTATGGCAAAAATTCTGGGTGTCTCAGTACAAGAAAAACATGGATCTATCTGAATAGGCTCACAGAGGTGCCAGAAAAATGTTCGGTGGGCTGAACACCTTTCCTTTGAAGAAAGTCTGAGAAAGTTGAGATTATTCAGCCTGGATAACAAAAGCTCCGGGGAGACCTCACTGCTGTCTTCAAATCTTAAAGGGAGCTTTTAAGAGGATGGTTTTAAACTGAAAGAGGGTAGGGTTAGATTGGACGTTAGAGAGGAGTTGTTTACGACAAGGATGTTGAGATACTGGGAGAGCTTGCCCAGAGAAGTTTCAGAGGCCTCGTCACTGGAAGTGTTGAAGGTTGACTTGGATAGGAATTTGAGCAGCCTGATCTAGTGAATAATGTACATACCCATAAAATGGTAGTTGGAATTAGATTATCTTTAAAGGCCCCTTTGACCCCAAACCATTCTATGATTCTATGAATCTATTTCTAATAGTAGAGTGCTGTAGAATCTATGCCGTGTCCTCCTGCAACCTCTATCTTTGTGGAGATGTAATGTCTCTGTTCCTAGTACTGCAGTGATGGACAGCTGAATTTTTAAGTGAATGACTCACTACACTCATGCAGAAACACAGTAATAGGGTCTCGTTCAGTTGCACCCTAATTTATCATATCTTTCACCTCATGTCTTTCTACCATCGCATGGACAGCTGGTCTGGAAAGCAAGCTATTAATCAATCTCTGCTGGTCAGAAGAGGCCAGTAACAATTCTTATTCACATCATTTAGGTTGTCATTCACATTTCTTATTTCAGCATGCATTTAATCTGAAAACACTGGTAATCCTTCCCTGTGCTCAGTGCTCACTGCTGGACCCTGCGCATTTGGAATATGGTTTGCAATTCTCTGATGCTGGAGTTACCAGCAAGCGTTTATGTCCTGACAGTGAATGCCAGGGTAGCAACAGTAGTGGGAAAACACTGAAAAGAGAAGAAGGAAAGAGGAAGGGCTAAGCAGTTTCAGCAAAAGGTGTCAAAAGGTTCAGGCCAAGATGAAAGCAAAGACAGACTGAAAAGGACGACAGAAGTGCATGCAACTAGCACTGAATTAATGAGAGAAGTTCTGTGAATAGCTCAGTTGCAAAAAGGTAAAGAGGTTAAAATTGGTGGAATCTCTGAAAAAGGGAGATATGAGAAATACTGTATATCAAAGGAAACATTCAAAATGTTATCAGATTAGAAAGTGATATCCAAGCAAAACATCTGACAATTACTAAAGACTTGGGCTGCAGCTACCTGTAACATCACAGACTCCTGAGAATTTGAAAAGGATAACATTGACCAAAATTCCAGCATTTGGTCAGAAATTGTGAGGAGGCATTTCAATGAAAGTGTTGGAGGAAGCCAGTGGGAAAGATGAAATCACAGAAAATGCATAATGACTAAATGTCCTATGAGTTGGAAGGTGAAGGATGGTAAGTGGAATTCACTTCTTAAGTGGTGAGTGAATGGAAAGATGTAATTTATATGGATTTTAGGAACATAAACTTTCCTATACTTAGTGCTTAAACTTAAATAGGTGCTGCCTACAGTTATTGGGGTGGGGAGTGACCTCTTGAGGCAGGTAGATCAGGAGGAGAGATGGAGATTGGATGGTCAAAGAAAAAGAAGTTTCACAATCTGTCAGCCGTAAAAACAGAAGAAGAAAAAAAAAGGAGGTGGGAGGGTGCAGAGAAGAGATGGAGAGAGGAAATGAGGGAAGAAGCCACTCCAGACCTCCAGCAGCCAAGAGAAGGAAAAGGGATGTATGGAGAAAAACTGAATTATTAGTAAGACATCTATGTTTGTTAATTTAAATCTCATCACATTTCACATGGAAGAGAGAAACACTTGTGTGACATGAGAACAGAAAGACTGGAAGGGGATCATGCAATAATAATAATGTAAGAACATGCTTTAAGGAGTAAATTACAACCAAATCTAGATTAATAAAAAAGATCTCAAATAATACGCAGAAATATAATTGACAGAACAAGCTATAAAATATCAAGAAAATGAAAAAATAATCTGCCAATTATTTACCATCAGAATCCCAATAGCTTTACTGCAGAAATCCAACAGTTTTTAGAAGGCAGTATTAGTAGTGTCATGAGTTCTAATTGGGAGGACAAAAGCTCTGGAGACGAGTTTCATCTCACCAACTTCAGGGAGCTGACAGTGAGCAAAGACGCTCCAGTCTCCCTTAAGGCACTTCAGAGGTCAGCTCAGATCCTGGTGGATTTAATCATCACCTTATGCTATGCTTCCTCCTCTCCCATTACTGACAAGAAAGCCCAAGACAACAGGATGCATGATTTGGCACTTTTTCTATTTAGAAGAAAGAATTAAGAATAATCTTAGCTCCCTGGAACAGCAAAAATCACAGGGTAGGCCTTCTGAAGTCCTAGCAACAGATGCCATGCAGTGCAATTTGAAATTCACTTGAATTGCATTTTCACATATTATTTCTTTCACCTGCAAAGAATTACTAGTAACTCAGCTACTGGCTAGAATGAAGGTAGAGAAGTTGAGCTTGCTTGACAGTCCAACTGATTTATAAATTCATGAGCTGACTTTGCTTTCTATTTCTTGTTTTAAAATAATTTACTGGAAAATAAGGTTATAATATTTTTCAAATAACTAATAATTTCTTTGGGCAAATATACTTAGACAAAAGGGAGGAGTTTATTCAGGTAATAGTGTGACCCAGAGTGTCTTCTACACAGTAAAAAATTGGACACTGGCACAAGTGTTGAGGTAGTTTTTCATTTAAGTGTGAAGTGCTGCAGGCAGCAACAAAAATTTAAATTACCATTGTATTTTTCTAATAAGGAATTTGATTTTTTGTCTATAATTTCCCAAATGTGCAATATAATTAGCAGTATTAACATTAAAGCATTACCATAAAATAATACAAAATATCAAGGACACAAATGGAAGAGGACTTTTAACCATGAAAGGTTATGAATTTTTATCCAAAGCTACTTAATTTATAATGACCCACTCAGACTTTAAGTGCTGTTTTCATGTCCTTTCCATTTGAAATAAAGCTTATTTGAAATAAAGCTTCAAATTATTGTTTAAGTACACTTTCATATTTCCAAATTACATTCATTGTTTCAAACTATTATTATGGCTGCTCAGTCATTCAAGCTATAATTTTCCATATATGCTTACCTTCTGCTTGGCAGAGACCTTGAAGAATTATTTCCTGCAGTCAGATTTTTTAATGTACACAAAAATTATGAAGTAATTAATTTTTTATTATGAAGAAATAAGGAGTATAATAAAATGTGTCGTTCACACCAACTACTTTGTTAATATTAAGAATCAAAGAGTAACTTTAAAAATAAAGGAAATGAAATCTAGAAAAAAAAGAGCATTTAGGACAAACACTACTCACCAGGTTTTAAAATATCGTGTCATATGTATGCACCTACGTATCTAAAACTAACATGAAATATTTCTTAACACTTCTTACTTTCCAGAAAAATCAACATGTGAAGATTTCACTGTCAACATTAAAATAAACCATCTGCATGTACAATTACCATGACAATGTATCTCAAGCATTTTAGATTATTTCATACTATTTTTCACTGCTTTTTTAGGAAGCAAGCATATCACTACTAGTGAATATGAAATACTCAGAAGTATTTCTGGACATTGATTACTTTAGGCAAAATAAAAAATTACCAGTAAAACATCAACAGTATAAAACATAAAGCAGAACTACCTACTTTTTTGGGTTTTTCTTGAAGTATTTGTGTTATTTAATGAACACTGATGAAATATGGGATATACTAGAGCACTTACGCTCTTAGTTGTATATAATCTGTTTCAATTTTAGTGCTCCTGAAGTCTTGAAATAAACATTCACTGATATATTTAATATTTATATAGCTTCTTTCTTATAATCTGTATTAGCTGATCACTAATGTCAATAGTCTCTAGTGACTTTATAAAACCAAGGGGGAAGAGAAATTTATAAACTGTCAAGATTTATATTAGTATCATTGTATTGATTGAACACATACCCCCACAGACATTGCCATCAGCGTTTTCACACTGTCGGTCATCACATTCACAGTTTTTGCCATAAACTCTGTTGTCTCCTGGAGGGAAACAAGTGCATTGGCCACATTCACATCTCCCTGTAAGAACAGACATTTTTTAGTCATGATTTCAGTAAAGGAAAATAAAGAAGAAAAAGAAGTCAAAGTTATTCTACACTCTAGCCCCTAAGGACAAACTACAAGTCACTCTGTATTTATTAAAGTTTGCATTAAAATGCTATTTAAAAACTCCACTAAACTATCTCTCCTCCATGGCAACCAGAAGGAAAGTATATCACTGTTATGTCATGGTGGAAACAGAACAAGAAGCAATCACTGGCATTGTATATTTTTCATATCTCTACTTTGCATAACAGAGCTATGGCACAAGTTTAACTGCATAATTAACCTCCATAACTGATCAAAAATATGCCATGTAATACACACTTCTAGTAATCCCAACATGAATGTGATTAGAATTAAGTAGTCTGTACATAGGGCTACTCTCTGTCCATGTAGAAACATAACTCTTCAAATACTCTGTCAGACTCCTGGAAAGCAAAAATCCCTGTAATTTTCCTTGTCTAGACCTAAGGAAATAGAATATGAAAGTACAACCTCTGTCAGAGTCTTCCTTTCGATCAACCTATTCACAGAACTTCCCAGAGCTTAAAGGTGGGAATAGAGTCAGCCAAACTCCACTGAAAAGCCCTCTCAGCAGCAAGTATTAAATAGTCAAATGTGGAAAAAAAAAAAAAAAATTAGATTAAGATCGGCCTTATATTTTCCATATGAGACAGATTCAATTCAGGGTAACACTGCTTTTCTTATTTTCTAGGAGTTTGATTCAGTATTTTTAAAAATTCTTTTAGTGCGGTGATACTAAATGTGACACAAACTATGAATCAAAGTAATTAATCTGATGGGCCTGGGAAAAGGTATTTTGTTTAAAAAAAGGATCACCAGAGGCATGGATCTGCATGCTGAAAAGACTGGTCCTCTCCATCTAATTTAATCTCAGCAGTAGTGTCTCAGCCTGGGTTTGGACACTGCTCTACCAGCTGCAGAACCCAAATTTACAGTAGAAATAACTATAGCTACAAAGCAATAAAATCCTCCAAGTGCAGCCTTTCATTATCCATTCAAACAGTTCAGCAAGTATAAAATTTTTTTCTGGCATTTACTGAAATATTCTGTGGAATGGGAAAGGACTGTTAAGGACAACCTTAGTGGAGGTTTCCTAACATTCTAATTAAGTAGGAGTAAGGGGAATCTCATTACTTGTGGTAAAATTGCCTAGCTCATTTTATACTCTTCATCTTCCCAACCCTCAATGTACATTGCAGTTTCAGGCTGATATTCTGCATGTCAGGACTCAGCCTAGAAGAAAATTTTATGATTCACTTAAAGTGCAAGAATCCTGAAAAGGATATGCTGCTAGAAAGAATTATTGGCAAATACTTCATGATACCTTTATAATTTTAAAACTATGTTGCATTGGCAACTATAAGAGGATATCCATTCCAGAAAGAAAGTTAATCTAGTAAGTGCTTGTACCACATCATGAGATACAGTTGTATTTGGTAATCGTGTCAACATTTAAGATATGATTGTCTACAGAATGATTTATGTTATTTTCCTGCATTCTTTAAGCTATAATTATTTGGAAAGGACAGTTACATTATTAATGGAACAACATCATTTCTTAGTACTTAAATATGCAGAAATTTCCAATGAGTCCAACTTGTCACTACTCTGGGCTCTCACCGTCTCTTTCTATACATCCACCTTAGACAACAGCTACTTTTTTAAAAGAGCCACATCACAGGATCCCCAAGCACAGTCAGTCACCCCTATGTAGGCAGGTACCTGATGAACAGGACTCATCTATTGTGAAGACTCTATAAAATAAACACAAGACTCATCTTTAACACTGGTTCTCAAAATCAAGCACAAAAGGGGTAAGGGTCTCTATCTATTTTCTCATTTTAGCTAATGAATAAAACACTGAAGCATACATTCAAAAATCCCTTATTGATATCTTTCCTTTGAATTTTATTTTGGCTGGCTCCTACCTAAGCTCATGGTATGATTTAAACCATCTGACCAAGATGATTTCAGCAGAACTGCAAATGTCACAAAAATGGACAGAAACCTCAGTAAGTGCATGCCCTGGGAAAAGATTTGTCTAAGCTGTTTCTTTACTGTGAAGTATTCAAAGCTACAGTATTTTAGTACACTGCTGATGAGATTGATACTCAAATTATTAGCTTATTACTTCTTTTACAGAAGGGACTAAATCAGCACTAGGAGCATAAGAACTGAATTTAGTGGTGGCAAGAAACTATGTACCAGTTTAAAATGCATCTTTTACCTCCATAACTACTAAGACTATAGTACTTATACTATATTTTACATAACTAAGCTTATGTAAAATAGGCTTGCTTTGTGGAGATAATTTTACAGAGAATTAAAGCCCTTTTTGTTCTGAATAGCTAACTGTAGGATGTAGCAAATATAAACTTCAATGGCTCAGTTTATCGCCACGTAATAAACACAAAAATTAATAGCATTCTGGAACAACAAATTTCAGGTTTCTACCTCGGAAAAACCAGGATAAGATGCATTTGTGACTGAAATAACAGAAGCCACACCCTGTTCTGTCACTTCTCTTAGTTATTGTGGTAGAGTACTTACCATACAAATTCAATCATTCAAAAGTAATTTGCGGCTGACATTAAACTGAAAAGGGATCAGCACTTTACTAAACACGGTCTTTCATTGTCTAGAATAATGGGTTTGCCATAGCAACCTGATTATAGAGGGAAAGCTAGCTACAAACACATCCTTCAATTCCCTTTAAATTCCAGGGCATACAGAAACAATTAAACACCGGATGACCATAACACTCTGCTGCTTCAAACATCTGTGGAAGAGCTACACTTTAGGAGTTAAGAAGAAACAAGTTCAATTCAAGTTCAGTTCACACCTTTCACAGCAAGTAGATTCCTCTGCTCCTCATTGAACAGGGTGATTTGATGTCTTCATCTGATGACTCCAGATGAAAGAAGCTTTATGATGGAGGTTGTATTAGATATTGGCATGGAAAAGCTTAACCTATTTATCACAATGCAATATTCCAAAAGTAGAATAATTACACAAGACATTTATTTGTCTTGAGCCTTAATATTTCTTAGCACACCTTCCTTCCATTAATGTCAATGGGAGTATTAACTTATTACTGATAATTTTTATTACTTGAAGACCAAAAAAAGAGCAGCTTAGAGTGGTTTCTTTGTTGCTTTTAATAGGAATTAAAGTGCCACATCTCATTAAAACACCTAACTTCATTGGGTAACTGACTAGAATTCCAAAAATAAGTGCCTTAAGCATTTGGCTTTTCATTTTACTCACTACTTACCGACTGTAGTATTTTTTCATTCCTCTTCTCCAACATTTATAAAAGCATAAGTAAAGTAAACAGTGCTAAGACCCAGATTAAAGTTTCTCTCATGCAAATTGCTGTGACCATTAGCAGCATGAATTCAAACCAATTTCCAGGTGCCTATATAGGCTGACAGAAAGTCTCTTTTATACAGGTAATTTTCATCTTAAAACACTGTGCTAAAACTCTGTAATTTGTGTAATAAAACATTTTTACCCTATCGTTTCCAAAAATACCAGGAGGAAATAGCAATAGTTTTAACATAAAAATAAACACTGAACATAATAAGATGTACTTCATAATCTTTTCCTGTCTATAACTCCACAACATAAAGGATTATTTTGTGCACAGTGCTGAATTTTCATCTTCTAAATGAAAAACAAATTAATGGAGTCCTTTTTAATAATTTTTTTCAAATGTGTAAGGCATACAGTGCCAAATTGTTCTGAGATGGTACTAAAAGCAAAGCAGGTTTACTGGTACCTCAGAAACAGGTGCTAGTGATAAATAGATGGGAGTGTACCTTTTGGATGGTCTTTTGTGCCCCACAGCTGTCCCAGCTCATTCATCTGCAGTACATTGTGAAAAATAAAATTGTGCATTTGTCTCCTCATGTAGAAGAAAAAAAGAAAGTGCTGCAACTATTACAAGAACAACTGTTCAGATTTCGGTTGGGAACTAACTTCCTGTTTCTAAATCAATACACAGAAAACAAACATGCCTTAAGTCTACTCATAAAAAGAGATTACTTGCAGCATGACTGACCCAAGACCTCAACTAAGGATATAAAAGCTCCAGAAAAGAGCTTAGCTGAATCATACAGACATAAAATGAAATGAAAATTGCTCTAATAAATCTAATTTCCAAACTTCAGATGTCTGAACTACTTTTTTTTCAAGAACTTTGTACACTGAAGCAAACTTTTAGCAGCAAGCTCTGAGCTTTTTAATTAACTACCAACCAACAATAGCTAAAACATGTCATTTGGTTAAATATTCATATTTTCCTCAGTCTTAATAAGGAATTGTAACAACTATTATCATATAACTGTATTATGCACTTACAAGCCCTTTATCTATATCTAATAACTTTTTGTTCCAGGTTTACATTATCTCACCTGAGGTCCATACATGCCTTCAAAGCCAAGGATACCTTCACTAATTGCTTGTGTTGAAACACAAGTCTTAATTGTAATTTACATCTCATTCTAAGGACAAGTTGAAAGGCTTCACAAGGCATTTGCAATCCAGGGACCATCAGAGAGGCTGTGAGCACTTCACTCATTTTTCCTTTATGAGAAAATACCTAAAGCCTCGTATCTGCTCACCACCTACACTCAGTGTCATGCAATGGCTGTCAGTATAAAAATTTGCTGTGAGAAGAACAGCACAAATTTGCAAATTAAGAAATTCTTGTTAAAGCTACCTGAGACTTCCCAGTATTGCATATTTGCTTTGTGAAGTTCTTCACTAGTACAAAGTACTAGGCTCTCTCTCATATAGTAGGGTGTGGGGCTTTATGTCAGACAGGGAATGCATGTTTCTTTTAATCTATTTAAAATTGAATTGCTTTATAATTTTTTTTTAAAAAGCCTGACAATTTAGTCTTTCCTTAAGGGAGGAAAAAAAATCACAACAAAAGAGCACAGCAAACAAATATACCTAGGATAGGAACCCTCGAGAAATAAAAGAGAAGCTTATCATCCCAAACAACATAAGTCTCAAAACAGCATAAGCAACTGAATATCCAGGGTTGTAGGAGCAAGTGTTACACAACAGCAATTGCAAAGGGCTGAGACTAGTCCCCCTCCCAGCTTTAGTACACACAGTATGTGTGACTGGAAGCCTAATTGCACAGTTGGCATGTAGCATGAACTAAATGCTCTTCCTTTGTGACACCCTAATAGTGAAATACTTCTTTAGACAAATTCACTCAACGGCATCACTTTATAGATTTAGCATCAGATAGTCATCTACAGCTCTTGCTGATTAGCACTGCTGACTTGTATCTTCTTTTCCATGTCACTTTTCTTTTTTTTCCTCCCCCAACCTCCTCTCTTTATACATTTGGGTAAGAAGCACTGCTGTGCTGCTAGTTTGCTTTTCAGATTGTTAACTTGTTGACATCTGCTATCTCATCAAGCTGACATATCTCCTCCATCTGCCTGTCAGTAGCAGTGCTTTGAGGATACAATCCTTGAAGACTGCTATTGTGTTTCTGCACAGCCAACAGGGAATTTCTAAAGGAGTTCCTGGAGAGGAGTCATCCAGAACACTCTTGCTCACATTGCAAGAGCAAGATTTTAGCTGTATGTCTTGCTTTTCCTGGTGGCATCTTCCTCAGGTCTCCCCTTGGGAGGGTACCCTTGACAATTCACTCCCTATATTACAGGAACAAGTCGGACTACAAAGGCAATTACTTTTCTGTTTGAAAGAAATGTGATAGTCAAAGTCACCACACATAGGAGAGATGTGTGAAGAAGACAAGAAAGAAGGTGGCAAAACACTTTCTAAAGAAATTTGTTGTTAGGCAGAGAACAGTGGAAATGGAAGAGGAGGAGGAATCAGAAAGAGAAAAACTAGACAGCATGGCACATGTTCCAAAGACGTAAAAATCCTAGGATCCATCAAGTCATCATCTGATTTTTTTAATACCCTTCCTCCCCTCTTCTCTCACCCCAATAAAAATAGTTCCTCTTTTTTCCATCAGCCTCTTGCATCCTGCTTTTCTGCTTTTCTCTCTGCCTTTTTTTTTTCCTTTCCAATTTGTCTGATGGGCCCTCCCTTCCTTTAAAATGTTCCACTGCTGGGTACTGAACATTTTGTACTTCTACAAATCACCTCATCTTTCAGATCACCCCATGTTACCTCCTCTAGCTAGCACTAAGCTCTGTCCTTTCATCTCTTTTTCATTCTTTCCCTCCAAAATGCTTTCAATAACTCAAACTATCAAGAAAAGCTACTGCAAAGAGACACCAATAAATCAAGTAAAGGATACACAGCATTCTACTAAAACTAACATCTTCATAGAATATGAAAAATAAAGTATTGTGTTTGATTTAAAGGATCTGACTTGAGAATGCTTTTCCTTCACCTTGACAGCTATCAGGAAAAGATAAGTCTCATTTCCCTTTCATTCTCTCCAATTGTCTGATGCTTAGCATAAGCTGCTATAAAATATTTTCTAGCAAAACCCAAACACAATAAAGAGGCACAATCCAAAAGTGAAAGAAATATGAAACACAAAGACATCATTCAAGAAGCTGTGATGGTTTTTGAGCCATATACAGCTTTATGCATTTGACTGCCTTATCACCCAGAGGATTGACTGCTTACCCCTTTTTTACATGATCTACCATGTAATGACTCATAGCACTAATTCCACAGAGACATTTAATTTGCAGATTAATTTGCTAGAAAATGTCAACTGCTTTGTGGAAGTTTAATCACCAAAATGTTAACCTTGTTCACTTCCTGCTGATGCCTGTTGTTTATTAGGTAGTAAATTTCAATATATTTTAAGATTGCAATACAAGCCTATCTATTACAATATTTAAAATCATAGACACTCTGCACTTTGAAGCCAAGATTAAGGAGTTTTCTAATGGCAAAACAACAATATGAAAAGATTCAATTGCATAGCAACCATCAATATTATTTGCAGATAACAGACGGCTAAGTTTGGAAACCATGGCAACAAATGACATCACACTGTATCTACTTTATTGATTAGCTTTCACCTCAAGACTTTTTCCAGAAATGAAAGACATTACCTAGCAACTGCATCATCTACTGAGTTGTTCAAAGTTAAAATGCTCTCCCTCTTTACTTGGGATTTTTTCCTTTTTGTTGACAACTGACCAGATCGTGAACTAGTCTCTCATTACAAGGTTCTCTATTTAATCTCTATTTAATCTGTTGTAAAGACACTGCCTTATGGCTCCTAAATTTTTTGCCTCAGATGTAATTCTATATGAAATAATGCTTCTTCCCTGTGCCCAGAAAAGTTGCCTCTGAAGAAAAGGATGTAATGTGCAATGAGGGAATTAAAGACATAATACTAATAGCTTTTTAAAGTTCATCTTTACAAAACAACAGGGTCCTTCATTTCCCACTCTCTGATTTCAAGTATGAGCAGTAAATTCTTCAGTGCAGGTAGCCCTGAGTTTACAGACTTCAGGAAGAGTGCACAGTGGTAATAAAAGAGTAAGTCAAGAGCTATCAAAAAATACCAGGTAGGCACTTTTTTAAAAGCACTCCTCTCTTTGGTCATGTGTCTTGATAATATTGAATTCATGAGGCTCAACAAGCTCTGCACCCGGGTTGGGACAATCCCTGATATGAAAATGGGGGGAGGGAGAATGAAGGTATTGAAAGCAGCCCTTCTGAGAGGGCTTTGGGGTACTGATGGAAGAGAAGCTGGACAGGAGCCAGCAATGTGTGCTTGCAATGCAGAAAGCAAACCATACATCAAAAGAATCATGGCCAGCAGGTTGAGGGTGGTGACTCTGCCCCCCTACTCCACTCTTGTGTGACACCATCTGGAATACTGCATCAAGCTCTGGAGACGTCAGCATAAGAAGGATGTGGACCTGTTGGAGAGGGTCCAGAGGAGGGACAACCAGAGTGATGGAGCACCTCTCCCATTAGAACAGGCTGAGAGAGTTGAGCTTATTCAGCATGGAGAAAACAAGGCTTCAGGAAGACCTCATTTTGGCCTATCAGCACTTAAAAGGGCTTACAAGAAAGAAAAGAATTTTTATCAGGGTCTGTTGTAGTAGGATAAGAGGTAATACAAGCCAGGCTCAGTCTTGATAGAATTTTTTTTTTTTTACAATAAGAATAGTGGAACACTGCTACAGCTTACCCAGACAGGTGGTTGAGGTTCCATACATGAAAATATTCCAGGTCAGTTTAGACAGGACTCTGAGCAGCTTGATCTAGTTGAAGATGTCCCTGCTCATTGTAGGGGAATTGGACTAGATGACCTTTAAAGGTCTCTTCCAGACCAAACTAATGACAATTCTATGATGAGACTCTGTGAACAGGCAAGGGAACTGTCTGTTAAGAGTGATTTAGAGAGAATAGGTATAATTATGAGATTTACATACTTATACTCAACCTCATCCTTGGAGGACATGAATAAAACTAGACAATTAAAAACAGTTAGCAGTTTTTGAGCTCACTGAAACACACACAACAAATAATGAAATCTACCAGTGAGGTCACACTATTTCGACAATATCTGCCACAGAAAAGATGGATTTGTGGTCAGTCTCCAAATCTTTCTGACAAATATAACAGCAATCTGAAACAGTAAAATTAAGGCATTTTATTTTATTAGTCACCTCATGCAACTCCTGTGAAAAGCCTGATGGAAGAATTGCCTATACATTAATATTGTTGCTAGTTCTGAGAATGAGAAATCTGGTTTATAGTGTTCATTAAGCCCAAAATTTTTTGAAGGAACATTGCTAAATAAGACGTATGCTCCTGCTAAGATTTCTGCTGTGGCTGGAGCTAACATTTGTTGTGCCAGTCAGGCACAAGCAACATCTTGGAGTGTTGAAGTTGGGGTTTTGTTGTCTCACCTTACAATCACCTATCCCTTCTCTACTGCCTGCTTTCAGTCCTGACTCATGTTTTCATCAGCTATTCTGTCTTTGCTCTCACTGGGACATCCCACTGAAAATACTGACAGACAGGAAATGTGTATGAAGGAGCCTCAACCCTTGGTGAGTGTCACCCACTGGACACTGAGCAAAAGAGAAGATTGAAACTGAATGGAAACCACGGGTCAAGAAAGCATTTTCCACATCAGTTCAGAGACTGCTATACTATCACATGGCACAAACATAAGAATGCCAGGGAAGGCTTTTATAACTCACAATTCCTTCTATATTTCTCTCTCAAAAGAGAAGGGAGAGATGAGAAAGAGGCTAATGTTCCCCAGAAAGCAATAAAAGGTCTCCAGCAGATGGAGAATTCAAAACATATGACCAGTCATTAGAATCTTGAAAATTTCAGTCAATGTGATTTTGAGGAAAAATGGTCACATACAATGACATCAATGTGCTTGATATAAAATATTGTAATTTTTTTTTGTTTTAAGGATATGGCTAATAATTTTTTACTTTAGAAGTCACTGTTAAAAAGGTGTGAATTTTATCAACATTGGTATATGAAAAGATGAAAATAAGACTAACAAAATGTCAGTTTTTCATAGCACTGGAAACATTCTAAAGTCAAATGAGGCAAAAATAGAAGAGCTAAGGTCTATTATATAAATCAGAGAATAAGAAGATCTTTTACAACTGATTCAAAATGTTAAGACTTTAAAGCCTGGTAAGTGTAGGAAATTCTATTCTAAATTGAAAACATCTATCCTCTTCTGGTTTGGAAGTAAGTATAGATATCACACAAAGTACTACTTTGTCAATCTCCTTGGTCACCCTGTAAGAAAGCAAAGACAATTCCAGCAGTATTTTCTACAGATCAATTGCTTTATTAAATATTTAAAAATTCATCAGAAATGAGATTGCTACCTAAAAAAAAACCCTCCTTTCAAGGAAAAAGCATTCTTCACTGCAACATTTTCTAGCAAAAACGATCTGCCAAGCAAAATAACAACAAAGTTGACAATTCTAGACCTGGCCAGTGGACTGAATCATTTTCTGCTTCTCGTCAGAGATGGAATGCACCAAAGCCATCTGCTATAGCCACTGGTGTAGCTGTTTGCCTCCAAAATACATTGTCTATGCGTGTCCACTAAATTGTGAACTAAAACTTTCTGTTCTCCACCAGTGAATATAGGGAGAACATAGTGTTCCCAGAGACAGTAGTCCCTATTTCATAAGTCTGAAGTTACCTGCAATCCTCTACTCACTCCAGCTGTTTAGGAACATTCTCTCCTACTTCAGAGCAAGGCTGTTCCAGTGGAGAGGAAAGAAAGAAGTCAACCCTTCAGATAAACCAGGCTTGTGAAATAAACTCTACAAAAGTCAATTTCAGTACATTTTCAAACTTAACAAAAGCTCACAGATGAAACAGCCAGCAACAGAGACAACAAAGCAGAAACACAGTGGAGATTTCCTGTAAATTTAAAGGTGGAAGAGGTTGCTGAGAGCTTTTCCTTTCTTTTTTTGTGCTTTTACATTTGAGGGTAGGAGTAGGAGAAGTTATTCAAGTGGTTGCCAAGGCAGCAGAAGATGGGACATGAAGAGAAGCCTATTACAATTACTGCTTACACTTTGGTAACCACACTCTGGGATATGCACATGTAAGAATTGTAAACTAACATGTTCCACCAAAGAAAAGATCCCAAGACTCACAGATGAAAATGAAGTAAAAATTTTGATGAGGAATAAAAAGATATGAGAGAAGAGGAAAAGCTAGATACACTGAAAACCTCAAATCTGGCAAAGAAGATTATGATGTCAGATTCGCAGATGAGAATGAGAAACATCCAACCATGAAGTCAGGATAAAAAAGCAAAGCCAGTAACAGAGAAGAATTAGGCCTGAAGTGTAAGTTTGGAAAATGATGAAAAGATGATGTGAAATGGAAGGAAAGAAGAGCAAATCATAGAATCATAGAATCATTTAGGTAGGAAAAGATCCTTAAAATGATTTAGACCTGAAAACGTAATACTGCCAAGTCCATCATTAAACCATGTCCTTAAGTGCCACCTCCAGAGATGATGACTCAACTTCCTGTGCAGCCTGTCCCAGTCCAGTTTCAGTGAAGAAATTTTTTCCTAAAATCCAACTTAACCCCCCCTCGTACAACTGGACAGTGCTTTCTTTCATCCTGTCATTTGCTTACTTGGACAAGAGATCAGTCCCCACCTCTCTACAACTTCCTTTCAGTTTGTTGTAGAATATGATAAAGTCTCCCTTTATTGCTGTGGAGCAAATAAAGAAGGTAGGTAAATATCAGAACTCATAGAATAGTAAGTGGGTGATGGTGTGAAAACAAAGTGAGATGATCTGCCAAATGAAAGAACAAAGGAAGGAGAGCATGTGACTGAAACTCAGCAAAATGAAGCAGATTAATCTCAAAAGTACAAAGACATGTAAAAGTGGTGAAGATGAGTAGTTCTGGGGAAGATGCTCCAGCAAGTGGAGACTTGGGTGTCTTCAGAAATTTTTTTTTTAATTTGCTGAAAACTGGCCTTAAAGGAGAAATGAAGACACTAGCTAGCTCAAGCAGTGGTGTGAAGAGACAGAAAACCTGTACTATCCTTTAAAAGCAGAAGTCCTTCTATCCAAGAAGGATACAAACTACTTTATTAAAACCAAGACCAACAGGTCTTCCACAATATATTAAATAATCAGACCTCATTTCCATAGGAAGACAGCTTTGATTAATCAAGACATTCACCTTGCTGAATGCTGTAGCAATGTATTATTTTAGAGAACACTGCATCTACAAACAGCAGCACCATAGCTTAAAACGGCCAGCTGATTCTTATTGGCAATTTTTGTGTCACTGCTAAGGCCACCTTTTCTCTCACACAGTGGCACCAGACCAGCTCCGAACCACCATGGCTTGTAAAGACTGAGTGATGCTTATAACACATAAGAAGCTTAGGGGCATAGTCAGAGAGCTTGTGCTGCCCTGGAGAAAAATGGTGTTCCCACTTAGCTGTTCAATCAAGTCAGATCTTTCTTTCAGTAAAAACAAACATTTCTACATGCTTGCTTGTTATAATTAGAGAGGGCACCAAGGATCACAGTGCACAGTCACACCCTCTGAGTTTCACCACGGATCTGAATTTAGGCACATCATTCGCAATCCACCTTCTTGTCTGCAAGAATGAAGCAGGATTACAGTGCCTGAGAGCAGAGCACTAGCAACCAGTGTATAAAAAGCAGTCAGCATGCAAAGTGGAGTTATGAAAAAGAAAAAAAAACCCAAACAACAACAAAAAACCCCTATGCCTTGAAGAAGGGGAAATTTCCAAAGAGCATCCCAGGATGGAGAAAAACCATGTGGAAGGAACTGTAAGCAGCAAGATGACCATTGAGCAGTTGATGGGAGATCTTTTGCTGCTGTGAAAGTCAGGCACTCCAGGCCATTGGCTCCTGCTGCACTCAAAAGAGCCACAAGAGCTGGCAGCTCTTGGTTTGCTTGAGGAGCAATGGCTTGCAGAAGCTTGGTGCTTGCAGAAGTTCATTGTCTCTGCTGCTTGCAGAGGAATTGCTTGGGCAGAAGTATCCTGCTGAGCCATGAGCTCGGGGCATGTTCTGACAGCAACACGATCCAGCCCAGCCTTGCTGGACGGTGGCTGCACCTCAGAGCCAAACTCAGCTGTCAAGCTTGGACTTGTATATCTACAACAAGCAGTGGAGATAAACAGGCAGCTTTGCAGCAAGTGTAATGTAGAATTTGCCTTTTGTAGCTTTCACTGAGAGGGATTAAACTGGTATGTGAGAGCAGGCTTGAGGCAAATCCCAGTGGTGAGAAACCAGTACAAGGTGCCATCTCTGATTGTAGCATGGCATGAATTAAAGCCATATTTGCTCACATGGATTTTTACAGACAGTCAAGAATTCATCCCAGCCCTTTCCCAGGAAATGTCACAGTTCTGTTCAGCAAATAAGAAATAAAAACAATTACTGCTAACCAGATTGAACAGAATGAGTTTGGCAAGCTCTGTGATACCTGATTTCAGATGGAAATCAGGCTGTGATAGAGCATTCCACACTTCTCATAAACATCTTATTAGAGAAACAAAATAGGCTTTGTACTACCAGTTTAAACGCAACATGAATGGGGATTTTACTGCTGCTTTACAAAAAAGTACCTTGAAATACTCAGACAAATAAAAGCAATTGTTTAATGCTCTGGTTAAAAAGTAAATAATTCTGCTGATCTATTTTTTAAGTCAATGAAGGTTTTTGTTTGCTTTGTTTATTTTTAACAGGAACTTTTTTTAAAAAAACCCTTTTAAACAGCACTTTTTTAATTAAAGAAAGTAGATTGGCTCCTCCTTGCTAACATAGTCATAAGAAAATTATATTTAAGCCTCCTCTCAGTGGTTTCATGCAACTGAAGAACTGTTGGATTACTGAATTCCTGTGCAGGAAGATGTAAGGTCCCAGAAACTACCCAGAATTTAACACTGCTCCCCAGAAACCTGAGTTATGGTAAAGCACTGACAGCAGCAAATAAGAGACTGCCATAGGAGAGTTAGTAATTTCGTTGCTATTTTCATTTTCCCCTCCTGGAGTTGGGAGGCTTGGTGCTGAGGGAGTGGGAAGAAATAAGGAAAATAATCAGGAGAACTCATTATTTTTCTGTGAGAAAAAGTAGGAGGCATAAGTTACAGGGGGCGGTGACTGCAGACCAGACAAGGGCAGAAAGTGATACTCAGTTGAGAGAGGAAAAAGAGCAGTGGAGGCATCAGCTGAAAATAAGCAGCAACCACATGTACTGTAACATCAGTAGCATGCAAAACACGTCAAAACTCTTGCAGCACAGCCACACTCATAGAAATTAACATCTACTTTAAAAAGACACTCACTCTCTGCTTCCTCCTCAAAACCAGCAGCCCCACCTCCTCCCCAGCAGTGGGACAGAGTACATCACTGTCAGGGGCATCAGGCCTCACTGCCTGGCACAGTAGTAATTTGGCTTTCAGAAAATATGATGGGAAGAGGGGTCAGTAGGCAGAGAACCAGCAGGCAACTGGCAGAGTGGGCTGCATTGCAGCAGACCTGGACAGCCTGGGATTGTCCCTCTTGGGATCAGTAGCCTGATCACAGGCCCATCACAATGACAGAATTTAATATTTTCCTTGAAGCCTTCGTTATTAGCACTGCTACTTAAATGAATGACTCATTCATCTAGCCTGTCTCAAAGATCACAACAGGAAGCATTACGCCCATCTCTATCTTTTCCTGCACTGCTTTATTTATAGCTATAATTAATGAAAAAGAAAAGTATTCTCCCAAGAAGTTTCACTACACAAGTGAAAACTATCTACAGACAGAATACTTTATCCAGTGTAATAAAAAAAAAAACCCAAACCAAATAGATACAGAAAAAAACCTCCTTCACATTTACTACCTATCTAAATGACAATCTAGGCTTGCTCTATAAAAGCCTCTAAGAACCCTGCTAAGCAGAGGTTCAATGTTCAGAAGATCAATAAAATCAGCATACAAAACCAAACAAACACCATCCCACATGTAAAAAAACATGCTGAGTGCAGGATTTCCATAGGACAAGGAGTATTGACTTCAGACTAAAAGAAGGTAGATTAATACTAGAATCTTAGATGGAAGACAGTTTTTACAGTAAGAGTAATGAAACACTGGAACAGGTTGCCTATCTCTAGAGATATTCCAGGTCAGGCTGAACAGGACTTTGAACAGTCTAATCTAGCTGAAGATGCCCCTGCTCATTGCAGTGAGAGTTGGAGCAGATGACCTTTAAAGGTCCCTTCCAATTCAAACTATTCTATGTTTCTGCTTCTATACTACAAAGGCAATTATTTTAATGGGTATTATACCACCAAAAGAACTTTATTTGAGAAACTGTAGTGCAATTATCTTCTAAGATAATTGCAAGTATTTCTTAAAAGGCAAAAATTAACAAATGCAAGCTTTCACAGCAAGCTATACCAAAAATTTCATGACTTATCATGACACTGAGGATCAACAAATTTCTAGGGAAAATAATCCCACATCTGTCCAAAATGTCAGACAGAAACAACTTCAGAACAGTGGAAAATTTGAATGGCAGCTACAGTATAGTTTGCAACATGCACATAGATCTATAACAGCCTGAAAAGAGATCACGGGTCAAATGGTGCAATTCTGTTTCATGTCATTTACAGCAAATACACCCCAAAAAAAACCAAACTAAGAACAAGCTACTGATTGCCTCTATACTAAAGGGTAAGAAATTACATGTCAGCTGTTACCTTATCCTCTTCTTTGAGGAAGGACATAAAACTTGTATGGATTGATGGATTGATCTGTACAGTCTGTCTAAGCTGGGTCCAAAACTCAGTAATCATCATGAATATATATGCCTAGCAGAGTACAACAACTCAAGCATGCTGCTACACTAATGTGATTTCATATCTGGAGCTAGATCTTGTATGGCATAAACACAGACCCAGGACTTTGTATAGAAGACCCCACAGGCAAATATTTAGTGATGCTAATGGCCCATGTTCCTAATAACATTATATATTTGCCTGAAGAATCTCATTTACTCCTAGACAGCTGCATATACCATGCAAAGCCCTTGATTAGATGTGATCCATAGCAACTAGGGAGACGAGTCTGCAACTCAGGCTCTGTGGAAGCTTGTTCATTTGTCTTCGACAGACAGATCTGTAATTAAAATAAAGTCATTGATTACAATGCATGTGGCTCCAAATATCTCAGTAAAGGAAAGCCCTATTAGGTAATACAAAGGCTGATGTGAACTGTAAGCTAGCCAGAGAGGGATGTATTCTTGAAGAACCTGAGACCCAGAAGGAACAAGTCCATGAACTGCCTTCTTTAACTCTCTAGTTAGGGAGTAGTTAAGCAATGACTGAGCCTCCAATTCTCATGTCCTCATTATACAAGGTAAAAAGGGAACAAAACACAACATAAACTAACAGCAATGTCTGCAAAGACATAAAAACCCAGAGATACACACACTGAAGGGTGTCTTTGCTTTTCCTTTACATTGGAATATGTGGATAACACAATTTTCATGTGTTAACCTAGTACCATGAAATCACATTACGTCAAATCATCAGAGATGAACACTTTAGTATTGTCTCCTACTCCTAAGGGATGGCAATACCTTATCATTAATTAAAATTAATTTATTTGTATTGATGGGAAAATGAAACTATTAACACAAGGAGATGCTGAAAAATTCAAAATATTTATGTGCCTTTGTGGGAAAGTCTTTACAGCTAATGGGAGTGACAGTGTTATCAGTGGGGATCACTGAACAGTTGATGTGAGAACACATCCTTGGTCTATTTCAAGCTTTTCCACTGCCTCACCACCCTCATAGTGAAGATCTTCCTAACATCTAACCTAAACCTGCCCTGATCAACTTCAAAACTATTGCCCCTTGTCCTGTCACTCCATGCCCTGGCAAACAGCCCCTCCCCATCTTTCCTGAAGGCCCCCTCAGCCTGTCCTCATAGGAGGGGTGCTCTAGGCCCCCGGAGAATCCTTGTGGCCCTTTTCTGGACCCTCTCCAAAAGGTCTGTGTCCCTCTTGTGCTGAGGGCTCCAGAGCTGGACAGAATCACCTCTCCCCATCTGCTGTCCACAGATCTTCTGATGCAGCCCAAGATGTAGTTTGCCTTTTGGGCTGCAACCACACAACGTTGGCTCATATAATATAGAAACTATTAAAAGTGTGCTTTTGCCAGCTGCCTTTAAAATAATGATGGGCTTCAAATTTCTATAAAGGACACATCATGTATCACTGGGCACAAGGTCTTAAGAAAGAATCTCAGAATTAGAAGTGACATTCATTAAAGAAGAAAGAATTGCTATAATTTTCAGTCTTATATTATCAAAACATGGCTCCACATTTACTGCTAGTGCATTTCCTAGGGAAGATGAAAGTTTGTAAGATACCCCATCAGAAATGAGCTAATTTTAAAAATAAAACTATGACAGGATTAATCTTCCTATATGTTCTGTCTAGAAATCTCAACTTATTTTTTTCTGTTTTCTTTGATTAAAGAATTAAATAACTTGTAAAATAAAAGATCTGATTGTAAAATCCCAAATCCATATTATGCATATAGGTATTTTTTATACAAAGCAAACAAATAATTCTGAGATATTTTCAGGAGTAGGTCTGCAATTGGAAAAAAATTATGGAGCATAAGACTGTCTGCCCTGATGACAACCTGTAGTTCTTTTTTGAGGTCTCCTAACATAAATCATCAATGCACCTCCTCAAAACGAAAACATTTTTCCATTGACAAAGGCCAAGAAAAGAGCACAACTCAAATGGTAGCTCTACTCCTTAGCAGGCAATTGAAAGGCATTTGGATATGGTGGGAAGGTTGTATAAGGGCATGAATAGTTGAAGATGAATTCCAAACAGCACAAAAGGTTATTAGAAGAAATTCAAAATGACAAAGAACTTTATGGTGCTTAACAAAGTGAGACAGTAATCCTGAAAAGTAAATAAACAAGTTAAGCCAAGAATTTATAAGGGGAATTCTAACAGAAGATGGTCATAATCAGTGCAGCCTGCAAAGAAAATGCATTTCACTAAAGCAAATGACTAAATCAAGTTTGAAAACAGGTGTGAAACAACCTCAAGCTGTTGAGGTTTCCAACGCTTCAAAAATAGATTGTTCCCTGTCTTTGAAGCAATATATTCTTCTGTGCTTGAGAGTTACTTTGATGCATAACAAAGTTCTCAGAATAGCATCTTTTCAAGTCTACGACTATGAAGAAAGATAAAAAGTCAGTATAAGCCTGAGGGATATCTGTTTCATACCAAGATAGGTTTAAAGCACATCTACATATACCTTCTCTGAAATAAATAAAATAAAATTTAATTAAAATAAAATAGTAATTAAGTGTATTTTAGGAAGCACTAGAACAATTTATGTCAGAATTAGTGTGCCAGTAGGATAAATTCTCAAAAGCTTGGAAATTTCAAATTCTACTACCCAGACCACCTTACCTGCAGGCATTTTGTGTGGCATATCGTGTTGTTGCTGAATATAGAACAAATTATGCAACAGTGCATCATTGCTATTGTTTACATTCTCTTATATATATGTATGTAGATAACTGTAACTGTTTTGTCCTTATCATATGCGATATACATAAAAAACTAGAAGTACTAGAAATTGAATATATCTGATCTTAAACCACCGGGGCTCAAGTCCACAGAGTTTCTCATGAGAGTCTGTAGGTTAAAAAAACAGCCATCACTCATTCTACACTAATTTCATTTTATATCCAGTCCACGTTAGCTGAAAAATAGGGCTGTGGGAAGCTTCATATCCTAATGTTAGTTGAATGAAAGGAATTGCTCAGTATGCCTCCCTTTTTTAATCTCCAAAAAATTATTCAAGAGCATGGGTTAACTCCTGCCAAGCATTATTTCTCTGTTACAGTGTGAAGATGAAGGGCAATAGATGCGGTTTTTTCTCTCTCTCTTTCAAACAAATCCTTTCAGTGAATTATCCCTGCATAATATCAGGATGAATTACAAGTGCTAGCATCAAAAAAGACTAATAGCATAAGAATGAGTGAAGGGGTTTCCAAAATACAGTCCTTTGAATTACCTGGAGTAACTCAAGTAGTTCGAATCACCAGTAACCAAGAACAAACAAAAGGGCTACCTCAGCATTGTTAGATGTACTGAGATGGGTGCACTGATTCGTTTAGATAAACAAAAAGGCAATGAAGAGTTATACCAGAAGCCCACTATTTATGCTGCATATTCTAAGCAAGGCAACTGGCTGGATCCATCTTCTTTCCAGGAAGAAAGTAATATATCAAAGTGTAGAAAGTTATAGGGTCATGACCCTGCTGACTCCTTGCAGCCTGTTCAGAAACATGACTGACTCACTGAGAGATGGATCTCATTACAACACCTGTAATAGGCAGCAATCAGGCATTGCCCAAACCCATTAGTGAGCCAAATGAACAGCTGCATCTCCTGCTGCTCACTTCTGTTCTTCCTTGGGGACTTTTCATAATACAGATATTCTAGCCTGAAACTTAGATAAAGGATAGAGGAGGAAGGACAGGAAATTATCTGTTGTTATTCAAACCCCATGATTTTTGGCCTTGAGCTTTATCTTTTCTTGAAATCAAAGTATTTTTGTGCATTGTCTGTCATGAAGTTATGGTCTTCCTGATATCTGACTCAATAATTAATGAGTAAAGTTATTGCTTGCATGCATAATCTTCCTCTCTCATGAATATGTGAAGGAGGAAAGATTATAAGTTGTCAAATGCTTCCAGAGCCTCTCTCCATGACAGAATGATAGATCCCAATGCTGTATTTAAAACACAGCTGAATAGATAAAAATAGTGTTTAACTTTTATAGTCATTATGAACCACAGTAATTTATTGAACCCTTCAATCAGCTGAGGAAACAAAAGATTGGGAAGTGTGTGAATGACTCACTTCTTTTCATGCCGTGTGCACTGATGCTCCAATAACTTGATGATCTGAAGGCTAAATAAGACTGCACAAATGTATCACAGAAATGAAGCAAACAAAACACATAAACAAAAACAAATCAGTGGAAAGCACTGAGGGAAATTCCAACCAGTGGTTGGCTCTTAATTAGATGTATCTGCAGGATGTGTCTGAAAAGGTTGGGAGGAAAAATGTTGACTTCACAATGATTTAGGGGAAAAAAAAAAGAAAAGAAAAAAAGGAAAAAAATTCAATAGGAACAAGAATTTTAAGTAAATAGGTCCAGATATTTCTGCTCTCAACAGCCTGACTGTGGAATACATGCATATGTTTTACACCCACTTTTTCTCTTTCCCCTGAAGTTAGGATGTGTCAATGGAAGAAATTTGTATGCTACATTAATATGAGACAGTTTGAATGTAACCTCCTCATATATATTAATGGAAGGCATCAGTTATTTATAATTACAGATGACTGAAAATAGTTTTATGCCACCTTGTTTATTAATTGGGAGCTAAGAGGTACCACCTGTCATAGAATATCTGTTAAGGTCATAGTTTGAATAAATCTGCCAAAACACACAAAGATATCCTGATTCAGCCAGACAAAACAGAACAAGGCAGGAATTGCTATACTGAAGCAAAGCTACAGTACAGAGATTTGGATTCTGTATTCTTTCACTGACCATGACAATCTTTGGAAGATTAAGATTTGATATGCCAAATTCCATGTTACAAAGCTCAGCTCCCATCCATACATCCTTCCCAGTAGAGCAAGGGATCCCTTTAAGATTGCCTATGGATCTTCAAACAGACATACAAATCAATTAAAAGTCAGATGAGAAAAAGCTTATAATGTTCATTAATTACAATCGTTCTTGACTGACACAGAGAACCCCATTTTCTTCCAGCTATACACTTTTAGGAGAGGAAAACAAAGATAAAACCAGCAACAAATCACATCTTGCCCTATTATATTCTCAAAATAGGTGTTCTTTTAAAACCAAAACCAAATTAAACAATAATCAGAACGGTAATTTCAGTGCCTTCAAATGAAAGTAAAAAGTTTTAAAGAGTTGTAAGTAGTTCCCATTGACTCCTAAGAATGCAAATACAAGCATAAATATGAGCAGCCACAAATAAGCAATCTATGATTTTGAAAATATGGGTGACATGGGTTGAACTGTAAATTTTATTGCCACTCATGTATTTGCACCTTGCACTTGTGAAATAAAGACAATCCTTTCAACTGCTATCAAATAGTACTTGAAAATTAATAATTCTACAAGAGTTTGCATTTGTTTTGATTTTTTTCTGTTCCTTATAGTGTCCCAAAGTCCTGCTTGATGCTGCTGACACAATCTTTCAAGGTGTGAATAAAAAATGTCAGATTATTTCTCATCCAGGTACCAAGTTTGTCCTGACTAGTAGAACTACCCAGTATTTGTCTTTGTCAAAAGTCTTCATAACACCAAATAAAACCTCAAATCATACTAAATAGAAAGAAGTACAAAGAATTCTTGACAAAGTAAATATGAAGGCAGTGATAAATGCATAGTGCCATCTAATTAATCTGTGTTGTTCTGAAATATTGTGTAACACCTGTAATTACTCCTCATTCTTCCACTAAGCTGATAGGCAATTAGGAAGGTTATTGAGGCCCACTATGGGCAGGGAAAGCAGGTGTTACTCAGTTTTTCAGACTAAAAGTTCAAAAAATTCTTTCATTCTGTTTTTAAGTACTCGATTATGTATTTCTTACTGGGGAATATCAGACTTCACAACAAGTTGCTCCCCCAAGCAGAGAAAGCTACATTATAACGGGTAATGCAGAAGACAAGAGAACAATTAAAATCTCAGCTAACACTAAGTCTGAGAAGTCAGTGTTCCTTTCCATCTCCCATAGGCCATTATCCATTGTCATAGAATCATAGAATCATAGAATAGTTTCGGTTGGAAGGGACCTTAAAGATCATCGAGTTCCAACCCCCCTGCCATAGGCAGGGGCACCACCCACTAGACCAGGCTGCCCAGTGCCCTGTCCAGCCTAGTCTTGAACACCTCCAGAGAGGGGGCATCNCTCTACGGAGCTGCACTCAAGCCACTCTCCACCCAGCCTGTATCTGTGCTTGGGATTGCTTCGACCCAGGTGCAGGACCTTGCACTTGGCCTTGTTGAACTTCATGAGGTTGGCTTGGGCCCACCTCTCAAGCCTGTCAAGGTCCCTCTGGATGGCATCCCTTCCTTCAGGTGTATCAATTGCACCACACAGCTTGGTGTCATCTGCAAACTTGCTGAGGGTGCACTCGATCCCACTGTCCACATCTCCTACAAAGATGTTAAATAGCACTGGTCCCAGTACTGATCCTTGGGGAACACCACTCGTCACTGGTTTCCACTTGGACAATGAGCCGTTGACAGAACAGAACAGAACGGTCTCTCCTTAAACAAGAAACCTCTTCAGACAAGAGCCATCACCTGTTGCCACAGAGGCATAGAGCACTTGCAGAAATACTGCTGCCAAATCCCAAGAGGAGATGAGAAGCACTGAGAGAATACGAATTATCACAGAGTAATTGAAACTAAGCCTCATATAGCAGGTGACTAAATATAAACCTCAGTTTAGTTTATTAAACATATAGACAAGGTAGAATCATTAGCTTGCCATTCTGCATCTACTCTCACACAAATAGTGCCATTTAAAAGACTCCCAATGCAGCATTTTATGTTCCTGGATGCTAATCTGGTGGCTTTAAAGGCAAACACTGTGAGGTATCTGAGCTAACTCAGACTGGAGCAAGGGAATACCTTGAAGCTACCTGCAAAAGTCCAAAACTATCCTATGATGTATTTCTCTGTGAAATCCATAGCATTTTACAGAGCAGAAAGAATAGGATGAAGCTGTAAACATATAATACACTGTGTTAGAGGCCCAATATGAAACACCACTGTGTGAGGCCTTCTGGAATGGAGAACAGGTCCCATTCATCACATCATTAGCATACAGAATACAATCTCAACAATGTAGTGTTTTACTAATTAAGTCAATGGAGCTGGGGAGGAGGAAAATAGTATTTTAAGTCTCAATTTTTAAATTTTCCCTGCATTAATAAGCCATTGCTTGATCCTCAAATCTTGATACCCATGAAAACAGTTTAACTATTCTAGCCTAGACTTTTATGCTTTTTTCTAGGATACAAAGTTTCACTAAACTATGTTGTTGTAGGTTAAAATAGAACAGATTAAAAAAAGGGACTATAAAATTCCTAGTACTGTTCTCTAAAAGAATATAAAATTATAAAAAGAAGAGCATAAATAATTGAATTTTCCTAGCCACTAACATTTTTCATGATTGTGCAAGTTTATAGACATTTATTTATGCTTAGCACAGCATAAGCTTTTAAAATTATTAGAGAAGTTTGCTTTAATATTTTCTTATTTACCATTCTTTCCTATCTTGGTAGCTATTTACTGCCAGTTGTAAATAGATTTCAAACTCAATACTACTTAACATTATGTGGGAACACGTAACCATTTTATCTCCTTCCAAGTGGGACAGCCCCAGAATCCATGTTAATTTTTCAAATTCTTGCAGGAGGAAGTATCAATGACTTGTTTAGTATTCATATTGCAAATGGTTATGGTAATGAAGGTGTTAAATCATCAAAATGCCACCGGATAAGTGCTGCCTTCATCTTGTAAATCAAGCTCATAGGACTCCCTTTAAGACACAGATTTGTTCTTAAACCAAACAAAAATTAATCACCTCATTAAGTGTCATTATGGAATCTAAATATCTGACTTTTGAACTGTCTTTTCAAAGTTAAGTGAAGTGGGAAAACCAGTCCTAACTTGGAGAAAATTAATTTTAATAACAATATTAATATGTAATTATCAATAGATATTTAGCATCCAATACTATTAAAAAGACATTTAATTCCTATTTTGGATACTGTGCAAAAAATGTCAAACATTAAAAGTACATTTCTCATGTTCAGCTTCACTCCTCCAGTTCAGATTCCTCTGGTCTCCTTCAAGGAGCAGCACAGGAGACTGGGGAACTGGCAGACTCCATACCACCTCCTCTCTGCTACTCCTCCCTGGTCACACTTTTCTCCTGTAGTACAGGTCTCACACAAGCTCCAGTGGATATGATAGTGCCTTACACTGTGGAATTTCTGCCATTAATAGGCAAATCATAGACATACATCATTACTATGGCAATTCCACAAAAACTTCTTGAAGAAATGCAAATTCAATTATCTCCTCAATTATCTCCAAATTCAAATATCTACTTATTGCAGTAAATGAAGAAACCCCTGAAGGCCACCTACATGAAAAACAATGTAGAAAATCTGAACATCTGAACTCAAGGGCTCTAATCACACTGAAATGTCAGTCTTGCAAGGTTCTCTGCACAAGGCACAAAGCAGTTTGGATTCTGACAAAGGGGTTTATAAGCTGTAACGTGTTCTCTGTGCAATATACAGAGTGTGTTGCCTTTAGCACTCCACAGTCCTTACTGACATAAAGTAATTCCATGTGAATATCATAATCAGGTCTCTGCCTGGTTTATTTACTTGCCTCTGGCAGGAGGCTGAAAAATTCTACCCGTCTGCTGAGCCAAGTTTTGTCCAAAGTTTAAAAAACAGAAGTGTTTTAGCTTCCGAACTTGAGATTCACTTTCTACAAATGCCTGCACAAGAAAATCTCATCCAGCTGTTCACAGACATGAATATTTGAAGAGAAATATGCGAGATGAAATAAAACCATGTTTCAAATTTCAGTGTTCAAAAATTATGGTGCCAATAGCCACTCACCTTAATTGTGGCTAAATGGTCCCCAATGAGAAATCTAAGCATGTTATATACCCAAAGAAAACATGCTATGACAAGTAGAATAGCCCTTTCTAGTTCATAAGAGGCAGCTGTCAAAAAGTCACCTCTCTATGAAAATGATTCTTTTTAACAAGTTTTTAAGTAGAACAAATGTTTATTGCACTCCATTATCTAAAGGATCTATTGCTCTACAATCTTTTAAAATTAATCTTGACAAGATTATGGCACCTTGCTGATTCATTTCAGTCAGCACATAACACATGGAAGAATGTAATGCTAAGCCACAAGGATAAGATGGAATAAAACCTGAAAATGTCACAATACCAAGGTTGTGATTATATGAGTCACTCCCATTGAGAAAGAACCACATTTACCACCTCAGAAGGAGCTCTTCAGAAATACAGCGACTCTTGTCATAGGACAAAATGACAGTCAATACACAATTCCATACCAGTAAGCACTATTTGTAAGGTCATTTAAATCTAACCCAGCTGTAGATTTAATCTGTAAATTACTGATTACTGGTTGTGTTTGCCACTAATAGATCACAAACCCATCAAAGGAAGTTTTGCATCTGTTTCTATAATGAAAATAAACTGTAATCTTAAGAATTTACAAGTTAAACAGAAGTAAGAAAAACTTGGAAAAAGTGTCTGCTTATTACATCATCCTTGAAAGTTTGCCATTTGAGAAAAAGTCTACCTAATCTCAATAAAACCTGACACAACTACAAATTTGTAGAAGGGCAAGCTTCTCACTCAAAGACAGACAATCCCTTTGAGGTGGTCATAAGCCTCACTCTGTTCAATATCAAGAATTAGAAGTTTACTGTGAAATTCCTGTGACCTACTGTTACTATATTCACTGAGATGACCCAAGAATGGAACTGTAATTAATGGCTGCAGTTTTGCATGCTAGGTAATCCCACCGGTGGCATATTCTTGCAGATCTTGCTTTGATTTAGATACAACTGCTCATCATTATGACTTGTGTTGCAGACCTCAGGAAAAGTTTTACTAATATTAATGAATACATTTAAATTTATATTTGTTATGCGCATCTATCTGTCTTTTCAGAGCTCTTTCCCCCAGTCCTTCTTTTGGTTGCCATCGCCTCCAAACTATCAAGGCTTTTAAATTATAAAATCGTACTTGCACTTCTAATGATTTACTTTTCCATCATTGCCCTTTTCTTATTTCTTTGTGTTAATTACTTGAAATGCTTATAAAGTAATCATTGGATGCTTATTATTAAATTATTATTCATCTGTATCCTTGCAAAAGCTGTGGAAATAAATTTTTGACCATAGCATCACTGTGATATCTCCAGTGAAAAATCAGTCACCTATGACTAATGAGTGTAAGATGCCAATAATGAAATCCAATATATCATATATGTGAGACCAACAGGCCTCTGAGTCAATTATTTCTTAGAAAATATCTGTATAAGGTGATGATCAGTACTGCATCACACTCAAACAACTAATAGATCAGTGGCAAAGGTCACAGAGAGATATCTAGAAATCAAGTTGCATCTGAAATAAAAGATAGCTATGAAATAAAAAGATTGCTAATGCAAAATAAAGTTCTGTCTGTTCATACTAATAGCCATTCTTTCTAAATTCAAAAAGTGGAAAAAAAGATCAGCATATTTCTTGGTTATGGTAACAGCTTTTAAGTATTAAAACATACCAGAACTAATAAAACAAAACTATTACTCATTTGGGAACAAGCCCAAAAGATGTAACTAGAGGTAAAAGATTTAATGAAAAGATCCAGAATTTATAACATTTGCATGCCAGCTCAACTTAATAATCATTTCAATAATGACAAAACAAATTAATAGCCTGTGTTTTTTGGTACAGGAATGGATTGAGGATAGCTAAATCAAATTCACTAATCATAACAAATAAAGTGTACCTCTAGTTTAATCTAACATAGAAGTAGCAAACAGATTGCAGTATGCCACTGCATACACAAAAGCATAAGTTTGCATGTGCTTGTGATATTTCTGATTTCTATTAATTCTTCCTACTTTCAGAGTCTACTTAAAGCTTAAACAAAACACAAAAGTTTGGGAGACACTTTGTGCTGCTCTTCAAATAGGCTCCATTTGGCAGTACCTCCTCCAACTAAGGGAGGCTACTTTACCTAGAATCCACCTAGAGCTCACACTCACCTCAGGATCACTTCTGGGTAAACATTTTGGCACAGGCTGAATGTGAGAGAACCAGTTTGCATGCAATAGCAAGTTGAACCAAGTGTACAGTATTCCAGTATCCTGTGTGGGGACATCAGACTTCTAGTACACATACTCTTGGGGTGTCCCTCTCCTACCTATACTCAGCACACAAAACAACCACAAGGATAAACATCTAGATTATGCAGTGGAATCTGCAACACATTTTGAAATTCAATAGATCTGGAAATATCTTCTACACTTCAGTAGATCATTTATCATTGCAAAGGTCATGGACTCCATGCATTAAAGATCTTGTGACTAGTTTCCATGAAAGAATTTTACTTTCTGAGCTGCCCTCTCATTTCATTATCCATCATCATAGGTCAAATGTTTTCTGTTGTCAATATACATCTCTTTTTTATCTTTAGTGGATTTTGGATTAAGTATGCAAAAGAGAAAAGCAAAAAATTTTGCTACCCATGAATTACATCTGGGATCAGGTTGCTGGCCTATTCACCCAGGTCTGCCACAGGTCATTACAGATCTGCAACTTAAAAAACAAGTTGCATCTATCGTCTGTAGATGTTGCAGACAATAGCAATAGAGCAGAAGAAATATCTCCTAAAGAAGTTTCTTTGAATGAAAGAAGCAAAATTAAACTGTAAGTTCTCCATTAGTATTCCATGTTATCTTCCAAAAGAGGTAAACAAAAATCCTTTCTTCTTCCTAATCACAAACAAAAGCAAAATTACTATAGAAGCTGAATTACATCATTATACAAATCTAAAATGACCATTTCATTTGCAAAAAGAAAAAAAGGTAAAATTGCGTTGTTGAATTGAAAAAGGGAACTTTGAAAAATATTTCAAAATAGCAGGTATATATGAGTCCATGCATACTCAGCCTAGTAAATGTCTATCAGCTCTCCAACCCACCTCTCAGCAAAAAAACGGACAAAAAAGTTTTAAACTGTTAGCTATTTAGTTCATATAAAGAATGCCATCTACTGGCAATAATGGTAAGTAGCACTGTTGGTTAAGTTTGTAGGTGTGGTAAGGTTGCCACTTTCATGCACTGCAAACAAGCCCAAAGATAATTTAAGAACAGAAATCTCTAAATTTGAAGTGAGGTGCTATGTTCCAGGTTTCTCTTCAATGTCTATTCTTAATCATTGCCTTATGCTTGGAAACAAGGCCCTAGTAGGAAATAACAGGCCAGGTTTATGACCTACTTAGAAAAAAGGGATCTTTCGTGTGTGTATTTTCCACTGCCTTATAAACATACACAGTGCTGGCATAGTTACAAAAGGGACACCTTTAACAATGAGAAGAAAGACACATATAGCAGCAAACCAAGGTGTAAATTATCTCCAAACACACAAAGTTGGTCTGCATAAAGGAGAGAGAAGATGTAGTTAAAAGACTTGTGAATAAACCTGCTAGATGCATAGAGGTTTGTGTTCGGTTCTCTGTCCAAAAACATTCACAGTTAAAGCACAATCACCCTGAAACAGGTATGTAGGCAATGGCTGATTCATTACAAGTAAAATTAATAATTCTTTTTTGTAGTACAAATATGAGAACAAAAGCGAGTACATATTGCACTATGTTAAAAATAAAAGACTGCATGGGCTTTAAAACCATGACACCACAAACAAAATCCCCACAAGCAAACAAATAACTCCCCCAAAGATTAAAATAAAACCATTCACATGTAGTATTTCATATGTCTGTCCTCCTCTGCCTTCATGTCTCAGGGGAAGTAGATTAAGAAATATTACTATTTTTATTGCTGCAGTTTCTTGGATTTGGTATTTATCTGCCTTTCTGCAAATATCTATAATTGGAAGATCGTTGTTTTTCTTTGGTTTTACCCAAAATTAAGCTTTCAGTTTTAGAACTGGAGAGCTGAAATTCCAGTAAATTTCATTGAAATTATGATTTCATCAGAAGTACTTAGTTTTTTTAGGTCACGTCTTGCTTTATTGGCTTTCCCAAGTGTGATTTAGATGATAAACTAAAGAGAAGACAGGCAAAGGCAAATACCAGACTTCAAGTGTGCCATGAAATAATTTTCCTAACAGAACTGACAAAGCTGTCTGCTGAAAGTATTTTGAGCACCGGACAAATGAAGATGGCAAAGAAAGGGCAGAACACTTGAACCTGTGGGCCTATTAGAAAAATTGCAGCAGTTCCTGTAAAAGAAATGAATTAATGGTATTCAGGAAACAGAAATGACATTACAAATTACAGCAATTTCTAGTTCCTCTTTGTGACATACTGTCTCAGAAAAACATCCACAATTTCTTGGATTGTAGCTTGTAAGACTTCGTTAGGAATTTCTCAGTATGGAGAATGGCTTGCAGCTAGACTTAACTCTAGACTGTCATTGAACTATTTTTCTCAAAACTTAAGTCGAAGAAAACAACTTTGCAGCCTCAAAAAGTAGTACAGTTAAAGTTCATTGTAAATATCAGGATCACATTGATTTAAATTCTGCATTTGCTAAATGTATTAACTTCTCTATGTTACTTTGCTTAAAAAAAGAGCATTTTTTTCCTGATTGGAAAGCCTACATACTTTGAAAATGAGATTCAGTACCTTAATAAACTACCTTTATATTGTTCTGACTCTTAGAAATACCTGTATCTCTAATACATCCATCAGTGCTTCATCCAATGTCTGCAAACAGCAGTTTAGTATTTAACTAAAAAACAGAGCATAACTAATGATTTAAACTTGCAAGATTATTTTTGTCTGCCATTAAAATAAAGTTTGTTTAGCTTCTTAATAGCTTTCTCTGTTACAGAATTTAAAGATGTTTTCGATCTTTGTACATATACTTCAAAACACTATATTGATCAGCAGTTACTGTGTGAGTAGAATAACTCATTCAGCACCATAAGGATGACACAGCAAAATACTTGAGGAGAAGTAATGAACTCATCAAAATAGAAAGTAGGAGACTGATAAGCAGGTAGACACTATTAGCTTAGAACTTGAGCAGGTAACAACTTTTCAGTAGGCAATGGGTCCTTGACAATTTGTGTTTTGGAAAATTTTCATTTTTCTGTCTTTTCTTGTGGGCTACATTGATGACACACCAATTATAGTGCAGCCAGGTCAGTCTTCATTACTGCAACAACAGTATATTATTTGATACATCTATCCTTACTAGTCAATTAAATAGAATTGGGACACTGCTTCCTGGCACTGAGGCCAACTGATGCAGAAGAACTGGCAACTGTTCTAGCAAGCTGCCCTTCATGAAGGTGGCCTCCATATGAAGGTGGCCTCATATGGACTGCCCACTGGGACCAGTTACTAGCCTACATTATTTTCCCTACTGTAAGCAGATATTGTTTAGAAAGAATACTGGCTGGCATGGGGTAAAAGTGGGCCAGTAACTGTTCTATCAGACATTACAGGGAAGCAAACTGAAGTGCCTAGGGATGATCCACAGCACTATTCAACTTACTAGTCTACATGTCACTTCTAAGGCAGCTGAAAACACTCCAAGAATACCAGATATTCAGAAAAAGGATTCACAGCTATCCCTATAGATACATTTGATTGATAGAAAGAAAGAAAGAAAGATAGATAGATAGATAGATAGATAGATAGATAGATAGATAGATAAATATATAGATAGACAGATAGATAGATAGATATCAGCAACAGAGGTTCTTTGGTGCAGTTCATGCAAACTGTTTTATTTGAACTATAATAAAACATAAGAGTGGGGATAAATAATTCCGTAACTGTTGGGTTTCATAGAACCCAAAGACAGGCACCTAACAGTAGCCTGGCAGTAATTTTCTTTAAGGACACAGCAGAAAAGCATGATCAATGACAATTCATATCATAATAAAAAAGAAAACTAGAAGAAATGGGTAAATTGCTTCCAATTTAGAGACACTATCATTCCACTAAAAAAAAGATCTATTCATGTTACATTTTGATGTCTAGATCAGTTCAAGAGATGAACCTCACCCAGATTATTGTACCGTGTTTACTATAGCTACAGTATATTCAACATGATGACTTGACTTTGTTTTTCCCCACTGTAGGCAGGTGTACAGGAAAACAAAAATGTCCTGTTGTGCATACACCAGTCATCTCCAAATGCAGCTGACTCATACAGCAATGTTTCAATATACACACATTTACTATGGGGATGAGTAAAAATTTTGGACAGTACAGGCCTTCATCTTTTTGCTGCAATGTACAGCTTCATGACTTTAAATCAGGTATTTGTTCAAGTCAACAAGCTGTGAAATCTAATCAGCTCTCACACATAAGCATGTACACACACCTCAATTGCTTCTCTTTTCCTAGCAGAGATTCTTCTAGAGTGTCTCTTGTTATTGCGATCAAACTACAAATACTTGATATACCAAAGTTATGAGAGAGAAGGTACTTAAAGGTACTTTCATTTTGAATAGCTGCTATGCTTCTACTAGTAAAAATGAACTCATATCTATTTCTCAAGCTGTATGCATTGTATAAACTTTCCTTTGTACAATTACCCGAGCACGTTTAAATGAGTAATTTTTTTGGCAGTGTGAATCACTCCCATATCACTGCAAGTACTGAAGTCATTGATAAATCCTGACTTCAGGTCAGACATCATTTTTGAAGTGAACCAAAATAGGATGACAACTTAGAGTAGCAAAAATCTAATCTACCTTTAAAATTATTATCAATTTTATTTAGTTATATCTTTGACTGGAACAAATCATTATGATCTGCCACCTTACAAATTATTTTGAGCTATCAAAACAGCAAGTATATTTAATGTTTGTTAGGCATTCTCCAACAGAAAGTAGAAATTTTTCCTCAAACCACCAGGATTTAGAGCTTAAGTGTATGCAGTTTCTCCATCTAGCATTCACAAGACAGATTCCACAGGCACATGCCATCCATCAAATGTGTTGACATATTGTGAGTTTGTATGCAGCTCACTAATCAAATGAAAGAGACAGACCAGACAAAAGATGCAGAGAATGTCAAGCACAAATGAGTGCCAGTCCATTCTTTGATTAGGTAATGGCATTTATGATAATTACAGCAATCCACTATAGGGAAACGTTCCAAAATTGCCAACCTGCTGCAAAGCATAGCACTTGCAAGTATCCACTTAGGAGAAGCTTTGCCTGAACTTCTTGAATACTAACCATGTTCATATGGCTGTAAGCAGCATAAGGTGGGCCTATAACTCACAACTATGATATATTACATCTTATTAAAAAATAGTGAATTTTTCTAAGATATATGCATCACCAACAGATATGCTTCTTCCTGGAATGCAAAGAGAACAGACACTATGGAAAGTTTAACCCAAATTCACACACGATACTATGTCAAAACCATTATTTCTCACATACTTGTTTTCAGGATAGCAATTTCAATGCAGAGATTTTTCTATTATAGACACTTAACAGGAATTCTTATTTTCATTTTGCCTTCTATATCATGTTCCCTGCTCTGTGAAACAAGAAGCCAAGCTCAAATAATTTGAACAGGGATCTTAAGAAAAGATAAACAGTGTCAAAAGACACACTAACAATTGCTGAATATTGACATATAGAAATCAGTATGAGAGACTCCTGACAGCTGAAAATGGGAGGATACAGGCTAAGAATGATTAAGCAAGACTAGGACATGGAACATACTATGTACAGAAGATAACTAACTGTCAGAAAGAAGGCAGTCCTGTCCTTCAGCTTCTTTCACAGATGTCTTTCACAGGTGAGGTTGTCTACATCTGCTGGATGAAGACTTACAATCAAGGGAAAAAGAACAAGGAACACCATCACACATACAAAAGGAAAATTTGCAGTGCATCCAAAGATCGTAGCATTTCAGAAGCACTGACAGAGAATAAGAGGAATCTCTGTCATAATTAATGCTTGCAGCCATCATAAAAACTTATTGCTCCCTGAGTGGTGAAATTAGTAAGTTGATTTTTTAATAGATTTGTGCCTTTAGTACCCTATCCATTCTCATCCATCAGACAAACCCAACCTAAACCCACACCTCCAAATACACACGCAGATGACTCAATAGAAACAAAGCCCTGTCTGGCTAGCGGACTTCTGTAGGTTGGCCTGCTGAGGAAAAAACAATTGCATTGCTGCATTTTATCTGCCTTTTCACCAGTGGAGACCCAAGATAGAATCTCATCTCATAACAGCTGCCAATAAGGCATTTGCACACTGATTTCTTTTTCTCTGGACATCATGTAGAGAAAAGCTGAAGCTGGGGTTAATGTCCAAAAAATCAAGGATACACACTCCTTTACTTTCCTAAGCAGTAAGCAGAAAGAATGCCAAAGTGAACTATAACACACATGTCAGGTTTCAAAATTCTAAGCCAAAATATCTGGCACTAATCTGTGCATGGATCACTCATTTTGCCGTTATTTCCTGTCAGGTGAAGCAATATGCTATGATTTAATAGCCATTAATATGATGAAGAGGACTGACATATGACAAAATCAACTCTCAGCCTCACAGCGTGCCATATGCTTCAAAATATGTTCCAAGAGGATCTGTGCCATGATCTTACTAGGCATGGAGGTGAGGCTCACTGGTCTGTAGTTCCCAGTATCCTTCTTTTCTACCCTTTCAAAAAATGGGTGCGACATTTCCCTTCTTACAGTCACTAAGGTACTATATATTTTTTCTCTTAGACTTCAGCAGACCATGAGTAGTGTTCAGAATGCCAGTCCAGCATATAAAAATGCACCAAATTATACAATGAATAGTGTTATTCCAGCTCATTTGGCATTAAAGTATCAGTATAGCAAGAGTGCCTCTCTGCTTGAAGTACACAGATGTATGACAGAGTGTAGTCTCAAAGTTGATGAGGTGAAAGCTGGAGACGTGACACATGACTTGCATTTATGTTCTCTTCTTGTTACACCAGCTAATAACATCACTTGCTGCCAGGCTGTCTGCCATAGTGCTTTAATTAAGACCTCCTTCAGAATGCCGGGGTCATGCAAAATGAATGAAAACAGCAGGCCAAATTCAGAGATGATGTACATTAGAGTAATTTACACTTCAATTAAACAGTGCAATTTGCATAATAAGAGCCTGCATTGAAGAGCTGGTGGCAGGGATAGTAACCTAGATTTTACCTTCAGAGTGTTTACACTTTTCTGCCCTAACCCCACCCTGTCATACATAAAGTATAGTTAAATGGTAACTTCTATTATCATCTTCCACTACTAAGTCAACAAGAATAGGCTTTAGAAACAATGTTTTCCTCTGGGTACCTAATAGAAATAGGAGTTTTTTTCTGGTTGACTGGTTTTGACAGTTCTAGAGGGGGACCCCAATTAACTGCTCTCCAATCCAAACAAAAGAAACAGAAGGGTGACAACATAAAACTATAGTAAATTATGTTCCAACATAAGAACCCACAACTAGTTCTCATGATCTAGCACCTGCCACCAGCAGCCCTTCTGCACTTCCAAGGCATTATGCTTATCTGCAGAGACTCAGCTGTTGGAGACATGATCAGCTTGGCCTTACTGTATTGCAGTTTGTATAGATTTAAAAATCTTGAAGATATACTGAATTATGTCACACAAAGGTTTATATGAAGCTATAGCAGTTGATGACCTAGCCCCCAAAATTATGTACAAGTTGAATATTTTATGTTATATTTATGATCAGTCAAAGAACACTTCACAAGGGTTAAAAGTTAACTGCATAGTTAGATCTATTAGACCTATTTAGCACATATCTTTTATATCACATTTCCATCCACTCTTGTAGGTACAAAGTTATGATCTGTTCCATATTTAAATCTTCTGTGTTCTATCAATAGACATTTACAGCATTTCCTGTATTAGCCAAAGCTTCAGAGAAACATAAAGTATATGTCAAACAACAGTACAGCCAAGACATCCCCAGAAGCATGAGGATTTTACAGCAGCCACTGCGCAGTTGTGCTGCTCTTTGGGTTCAACACTGAACCTTATCCTTGAGCTTTGTTTCCAGTCTCCAGGAGATGGTAACCTGCTGACTAGCAATATGTATCACAGAATCCATCACTGAACACAGGGGATTGATTCATTGTCTTGCTTCACCACAAGGACTCTTGAGCACTGTAGCTCTTCCACTAAGTCAGTCAACATTTGATAATTTTAAACAGAGAAGAAACAGGAAAATTGCTGTCTGTGATTGGTTGACCCCAGCAGAATACGCAGGTAGGTGCTCACCCAAGTCACAATATCACTGCCCTCCTTAGTTGGACAGGGAGAAAAAAATACAACAAAAGGCTCAATGGTTGAGATAAGAACAAGAAGATTACAGATTCAACTTGGGGGAAATAAATTCAATTTATTACCAATCCAACACAGTAGGGTAGTGAGAAATAAAAACTAAATCATAAAACATCCTCCCTTCACCCATTCTCTCTACCCAGGCTTAACTTCACTCCTAATTTTCTCCGTCTTCTGTCCCCTTAAGCAGTACTAGGGGATGGGAAGTGGGGCTTGTGGCCAGTTCACTGTAGAGTTGTCTCAGCCGCACTATTATCCAATGTGGTGTCCCTCCAATAGCAGATAATTCTCCACAAACATTTCCAGTGCTTGGCCTTCTCATGGCCTTCAGCTCTTTAAAAACTCCTTTCTTCACTAACAGACTGCTCCAGTGTGAGTCCCCCACAGGGCTGTAAGGCCTGACAGCAAATCTGCTCAAGGGCAGGTTTCTCTTTCCATCGAGTCACAGGTCCTGCCAGGAACCTGCTCCAGTGTGGGCTTCCCACTGGAGCCATCCACTTGGTCCAGTGTGGGGTCTTGCAGCAGTTGCACATGGGTATCTGCTCCACCATTACTCTGCTTGGACTGCCCGAAGATGGCCTGCCACATCATTGACCTTGACCATAGGCTGCAAGGCAATCTCTGCTCCAGTGCCTGGAACATCTCCTCCAGCTCCTTCACTGACCTTGATGTATGTGCAGAGTTGCTGGTCTCACACATTTTCACTCCACTTTCTGGCTGCAAGGTTTTCCCATTCTTGAAAATTCTATCCCAGGAGTGCTGCCGCTGTCACTGATGGGCTTTGCCACTGGTGGGTCTATCATGGAGCCATCAGACACAAGGGAATTTCTAGCACCTTCTCAAAGAAGCCACTCCTGTACTCCACTCCTCCACTACCAAAACCTTTCCATGCAAACTCCATATGCTGCAAAGTAACTTTATCAGTAAATTTTTAAAATTATGTACAACTTTTGAGCTCACAAATTTAATATTTGGAAAACACAACTTTGGAGAGTCTGCAAAAACAACAGTGCTCAAAGAAGCTCTTCATATTTCAGATAGCCAGTGCTAGAGCCCAAGTGTAAGGGGTAATAACGCTGATAAAAAACCAGTTTCATTCTCTCCATATGCCCAATCTAAAAGCAATTACAGAAAAGAGATCAAAATGGCAAAAGACACTACCAATAAGAAGATTTGTTGTTTATCTGTCTTGCATGGGATAGTTGCTTTCACTAAGGGTAAATGATGAGAAGATTATTTTTTTAAAAAAAGGTCTCATCTATTATTCTCAAATTCTATTCTTTTTATTTTCAGTTCTCTTCCTGAAGGCACTTTTTATTATAACTATTTTGAAATCTGCTTTCTGCCCTCAGGGAAAACTCAAGTGAGTGATGTGCATTTTAAAGAGAAAAGCAGTTTATCTTGTCCCTTAATCCTGACAACAATGAGCTGTAAGGGGTTTTTTTGGTGTACCTTTTCCTTCATCTCTGACACCGGTCTTTCTGTACAACATGCTCTGAAAAGGGAGAGACTCTCACTGTGGAAATAGTGCAGTGAAAACTCATGCAGAAAATGAAAAAAAAACCAGTCTCAAGAACAAAAGAATAGGAAGAACTATACACTTCATAAGAATGAAACTCATTAGAATCTCTCTTCCCTCATCCTCAACTTACGCAGAGAAAGCAGAGTACCTAGTGACAGTGTAATTGAATTCCCAAAGTTTTCATCTGATCCTTCTCTCCTGTAATACAGAACGGAAACTACTGATTGACCTAAATGAGAGGATTTATGTTTCCTCCTTAACATCATTTGAAAATGCAGACATCCTTCCTTACTGCTCAGCATGCCAATATAAAGCCTTCTCCTTCCTTCACCTACTGAAGCAGCTAAGATGATGGTGAAATGTATTTTTGGCAGCATCTCTACTCTCCCCACATGCTGACCACCACCCGTGAAAGAGCTTGTTATACTTGTGAATAACTGGAGACAATCAGGAAGGGAATTACAGTCTGGAATAAAAGTTCACTGCTCTGTCTGCTCTCAGGAGAGTATAATGCAGATTGAGAAATTGTAGTCTATAGTCTTTTTATAGTCAGTGACTAATTATATTTTTGTCATAACTTTATAAGTTCTTTTTAATTCTCTAAGATTTCTAATACAGATTTTATGCACTCCTGATATATTAAATATATTAAATACTAAATGGAAAAAAAAAGCTTTCTTTCAGTGTCAGTTTTCTTCCTGTATCTTTTTTCTGATGCTGACCTTATATAACATAGTTAAGAGAAAAATCTAAATGGTGTGTGACAATTAATTTATTTTGCATTCCTGATGCTTTCTGGATTTTTGCCTATGTAGAAACATAATCTGCCCTAAAGTAAAAATTTGGTATATTTATATAAAACTTTTATATGAAAATTTAGTATTACAAACATATTGGGTCATCAACTCCTAAAGAAAAAGAGCAAGATTAGGCTCACATGCTCTATTCTTTTACATGCATCATTACTTGAAAAAACAAAGTGATTTTATTTTTTGGTTGTTTGGGATTTTTTTTAATTTTTTTCCCTGGTTCACATTATTTAACTACTATTGAAGCTTTTAAAGATGTAAACTGGATCATTCAGTGCTCTTTAGTCGTCCATATCAGTTTTGGAAAACAAACAATTAAACCTAAAATTGGCTAGCCAAAGTTACAAAAGACTATTTTTCAATTCATCCACAGGCAGCAGGCATTTTTGGTTTTTACTACTGTTTCAGTGAAGGATTATCATACTTCTAAGTCCTAATTAATTTAAACAAGAAAATATCATAAAGGAAATACAATTTTTGTTACTCTTGGTAACAGAGCATTACAACAGAAACTTCAAATTCCACCTGAAAATCTGAGCATATGTCAGCATTTAGACAGAGACTGTAGAAAGAGGCTACAGATTATAATAGTTCTGTCTTCTTCTTCCTACACATTCTGGCTATCTATATGCATGAAAAATCCTTAAAATGCTTTGTTCTTCAATGCCTTTATCCAAGAGCATAAAAGTGATTGTAAAAGATTACGTTTGCTGTCACAACTGTTATTGATTAACCTAGAAACAAGCATAAAGATGAATCAAAAACATTCTTCAAGAAGAAACAGTATGTGGTAGAGTCATGAGGTCATGTATCTGCCCCTCTGGGGCCTGCATTTTGCATCCTATTCCATACTTGAACTGCCAGATTAGGATGTTAAATATGCCTCTCCTCCAGCAGTACAGTGGATTACTGACCTGTACAAGAACTTACTGTGCTTATTCTGCAGCCAAGAGAAAAATCTTACACGAAGCTTTACCAAAACAATAACAGTCAAATGGAAAAGGTACCATTCCCATTTTCTTCTGAACTTTCCCTTCCTAGTCACACATTCCTCCTGATGGACTACAGAAAAATTGGGATTTATGTCACAAGTTGGCCTTTCTCACCACAGCAGATCTGAAAGTGGTTGTGTTTGACTGGAAATCTTTATTTCTTTCATTTGCTTCTGTAACACTTCTGCCTGTTACAAGCTATGATGACAAGCAGTAGAATTGTCATGTTGGACCAGAGAATTTTACAAGTCCAGTAAGTTTATCTCAGGAAGTAAAAACCTACATTACTTTAACAATACAGGAACTTTCTCACATTTTCTATTATATCAAAATAAAATGGAAGAAAAGGAAATCCAGGTAATCCAGGTTAAAAAAAATACACTAAATTACAGAAGATTAGACTAAAATCTCTTTTATCTCTTTTTGTCTCCCAATTCCTCAACAAAGTTGTTCAGAGAACTAAAACAAAGTATAATATTCAATTTTTAAATCACAGTTCTCATTTGAATTTTCCTTCATTTCAGCTGCTGCTTATAATGCTATGTCCTGGTTTCACATCTGGGCCATTTACTCTCCTTGTTAACACTGGAGATCTTTTCTTGTTCGGAGTCAAAGTTCAGTGAAAGCCACTATCAATTAAGCCATTTGTTTCAGTAGATAATACTTGCATCTCATAGGAAAGAGACTTACTTCACTGTATCTCAACAGGAAAATATTGCCAACATTAATAGATAGTTTTTTCAAAAAGTAAATAGGATAGAAATACTGCCATTAATATAGAAATCTTTAAACTCACCCTTCTCACTATCGTTGGTACAACTTTACAAAATAAAATAGACATAGAACAATATGTTCCATAACTTAAGACAGAACCTTACTTAAATTAAACTTGGTTTTATGACTGTTACTCTTGCATATATCTGTTGACTCTCTGAATGCACAATGTAATTAAGTCATAGAAATTACTCCAAGTGCTCAATGTACAAAACTTCTAGTGAAGTAGATGAGAGACATTCAGCATGCCATTTGAACAGGAAAAGAGTGTGCCACTATTAAATAAACAAAGATGTCAAATGCCAGTACTCATTTCTTTTAGTTACAGTTGTTGAAGTCATGAACAATAAAATGCAGTTCATTCTCTACAGATAAAAACAGTTAATACATAGTTCTTTCAAGACACAGCTAATACTGTATTTACTGACTTATTATCTACTACACATTTACAGGGGGAGAAAGCTACAATTACCAAAGCTCTAACCTGGGTGGACAGCCTACAGTTTTTGACTATGTTAGATCATGTTAGTGAAAGAAGAAATTGCAAATGAAATGACATTTAGGATGAAATGCAATAATTCATGAACAGCTTTAGACCTTTCCCTGCAAATACTTAAGTGGGTAGAATTCATAACAACTTCAATTAGTTCTAGCAAAACTCTGTCTCATATTTACTTTTATCTTTTTTTTCTTTGCAGAAAATCCCATTTCACACAGAGACAGATGAAAATTGGCAGGTCCTTTTCCTTTTGAGAAAATTTTTTTTTGCTTCCTATATGTATTTCAAATATATATATAACTTATTCTTTTAATCAAAGCTTTTGCAAAGGCTGCAGCATTGCAAGGAAATGCTTTCAATTTAAAAGCCAGTGGCTACTTAACAAATTGCACTGAAGACCAACTGCATTTTAGAAGTCTTTCCTGCACTCAGTAGGGCAGGTTGCTCAGCAGTGTAAGTCCTAACAACTCTTATCACAATGGTGCTGAACATACTGCAGAAGGCATAGAATAGGTTTGTATTTTTAAGGTATCTTTGTAAAGACTCAAATGCAGTAATCTTCAAAGCACCCTTGAAAGCCCCCAAAACAAATGTTGAGATATGTAAAAATAAAATAAAAATGTGCACATGTGGTCTGTTCACAGTAAGGCAAGAAAGTTCACATTTTGCAGTACCAGCAATGCTCAACATTTTAAAATAAAGTCTTTTAATGAAAGTACATATTAAGGGCATGAAAATTCTTCCAGCAAGGTGCTTACCTCTTCCAGAGCAAGGTAAATTAGAATTTCCTTGGCATTTCTTAGCACTTTCCTCAACTGACAATGGACAAGAAAGTGGGTGTTCACACTTCTTCCCAGTCCATCCTTCTTTACAATCACACCTTCCACAATTACACTGTCCATGACCTTTACAAAGAATACAATTAAAGATTAGCCTCCATACTGATGACAAGCATTTACACCTCATGATTAGATGAACTTCATCCAAGTTATGGTTTCACTAAAGAGCAAGACTAAATATAGAATATTTATAGATATAGATAATTATTAGATAACAATAGACTATTAGTAAATAAAATACAATCAGCTCACTTCAGTTTATTTCTGAAAATAGCACTGGTCAGTCATTTAATTTGAGCCATCTCCATTTGAGCAATGTGGCCAGCAGATCAAAGGTGGTGATTCTGCCCTTCTACTCTGCTTTGGTGAGGCCCCACCTTAATTACTGTGTCCAGCTCTGGAGCCCTCAACAAAAAAGGACGTGGACCTGTTGGAGAGGGGCCAAAACAGGGACACAAAAATGACCAGAGGGCTGGAGTAATTCTCTCATAAGGACAGGCTGACAGAGTTGGAGTTGTTCAGCCCAGAAAAGAGAAGGCTCCAAGGGGACCTTATTGCAACTTTTCAGTACTTAAATGGGGGTTTATAGGAAAGACAGGAACAAGCTTTTTAGCAGGTGCTGTTGAAACAGAAAAAGGAGTCATGGTTTCAAACTCAAAGAAGATCAATTCAGGCTAGATATAATGAAGAAATTTTTACAGTGAGGATATTGAAACACTGGAACAGGCTGCCCAGAGAGGTGAACAGCTCATCGATGGAAACATTCCAGGGACAGGTTTGATGTGGCTCTGAGCAACCTGATCTAATTGAAGATGTTCTTTCTCATTGCAGGGATGTTGGACTAGATGGCCTTTAAAGGTGCCTTTCAACACAAAATATCCTCTTATTCTATGACTCTATATTTCCTCATAGTATTTTCTCTTAAGGGATGTTTTGCCACTGACACACACTTCTCATGCAAAAGGGTAGAATAGAGGCTAAAAATTCACATTTCACCACCATTAGAAAAGTGAGGCTCTCATAAAGCAGTATTTCATTTACTTTTATGCTCTTCTTTTCCTACCACATTTCAATGTATTCTCTAAGTAATATATCAATACCACCTATATCAATAATTGCAATTAATGTGATCCATTAGAGATAAACAATGTCACACCTAATCCACACTTCCCTGGAAGTAATTAAGGGCAGCTTTTATGGGGCTTTCAGAAACCTGATTCTTTGGAAGAGATAAAATTAGATGATGTTGAAGGTTCCTACCAACCCCACTAGTTCTGTGATTCTGTCCTTAGCTTTAATGTCAGCCTGCTGACATGTTGCAAACTGGACATGTGTTCCCTGAGCCACCTAGATACTTAGGAGAGTATAATGTCGTTCCATATTACACTTTCTTTGCTGGAGCCACAGCAATAGATGTTAATAAGATGTGTGAATGTAGGAATCTTCTTATGGAAGCCTCTTCTTTCTGTGTCACGAAAGCTACTATCTCTTTAAAGGAAGAGAATTATTTTAATGCTGCAAGTACCTCTGAAAGAAAACCATTCAGTAACACACTGAATAACACTTCAGATGTTAAAAGAAGGCATTCAGTTGCCAATATGAGGTTCTACAAATTGATAGTAACCCCAAGCCTAATGAAGCTTCTGGAAGGAACTGCTGCTGAATGATATTGAGTCCTCACAGCAGGGCTGTCAACTCCTGTCATTTGTAGTCTATGAAATAAACATAGCATTTCATTCAGCTACAGTAAAACTCTCTACATGCAAAGATGATTTCCTATTATTTCAATCTGCTACCTGGGACAATGGGATTTCCTATCTTTGCCTGTTAATATTCAGAAAAAGACAAATATAATATAATATTCAGAAAAAGTTTTACATCAGCTCTGTTTGATGTAGGGTTTAAGAGAACTAGAATATTTTTTCTAATCTAACTAAACTATCTTGGATTCATCCTAAATCAACAAATAATTCTGAGAAAAATGGGGATGTTTTTCAGATACACCTAACACATACGCACTTTGTGCACTAAATAAATTTATTTCATTTATGTAGAAAAGATATCCAATTCCAGTTCTGCTAGTAAATCTTTAATTGTAGATCCTGTCTACCACAATAATTATGTTTCTTGTCCATCTCTGAAATAGCTGGACTACAAAGCATTTTTAACACTGTTTCATGTGAAAGTGGAGTTTTGTACAATCTGTCCAAGTAATGCATGCTTAAATGGCAAATTTGACTTGTATAGCCAGTTATGATTTTTGAAAAAATAAGAATTAGAGGTAGTACAATTTTTTTCCTTATTAGAAAAACAAATAAGCTACGCTTCAATATGAGTTTCAGTCACATCAAGTAAGCCATATGAGTACCTACCTCCTTTTGTATGTCTCATAAGGGTTGCTCATTTACAGTTACATTTGTGTAGTAAAGAACATTGTACCAGTCCTTAATCCAATGTCAAAAGGTGGTATCTTCCACCTGATTCTTTTTAACTGTCCATACTTCCTTACACGTTGCTTTTTTACAGCTGTTACCAGCCTGGGCAGCAGCAGCAGCAGGAATGGCAAAAATTTCCGGGAAAGTGTGAGTTCAAGCCCTGTTTAAGTGATGCAGCATTAGCTGTAGATGCCACAGGTTTACTTTAATCTGGTTAGGTTTGAAACTCTTGTGTTCACCCTTAACTACAGAACACATTTATCATATAGGTTTTTAGCTTTTTGTTCCTCAGCTGATGGTGACGTTTTGGTTGATCCCTGAGTGCTAAAAACATACTCAGTAGCATAATAATACATTAAAAAATTGACAAGGTCCCAAAGTCAATCCTCCTACTGCTCCCATGACTGCAGTTCTATATCCTTGTAGCCTATTAATTAAAACCCCCTGTATAACGTTTGTGGGTGGCTGAAACAGTAGCAAAAAAATGAATTCACTGAAGGTTTTCAAAAATGCTTCTCTCTTTTCCTCCCCTCATTTTATTAGCTAGTGATGCAACTATATTCATTAAGAAAAACCCAATACAGTTGACAAACCTTTTTCCTTTATAATAGGCAAAGAAAGTATTTTATATATCATGTTTGTTTCAGTCTTGTCTCCTATGGTCTTTCTATGAGGGATTTCTCAATCTAGTAATGGAGATAATACCACATCATTATTTTCTGTGTTGTGATTGCATTCTTTCTATTCTTAATTAGGGCAGAGCAGATTTCTATAGGATATATTAGAATTGACAACCTGTAATGTGTCAAATCCTTTGAATCCACCTCACTTGTTTTTGCAAAGTTCCTGGGTGTACAAATTGTATGCTGCCCATTAATCAAAGTCTGCTTCTTCTGCCCAGCATTAGCATCTTTATAAATATATGCAAAATTGTATGCATGGTTTCACTTGGAATTTAAGCTTTTTTTAGGTGATACATAGAACCCCAAACCAAATCCAAGACAAACCTTGGATGGCTGGATGGACATTAACTAATTTGAACATAATGCTCTGAAGTAGAAGAAAACAAGAAGGTGAAATTGTCTAAGCTGTACAGTCACTGATGTGAAGCTGGACAATACATTCATTTTTTCACACACTGATTACTGATTCTCAGGTCAATTGGTATTCACAGAGCACAATTTTTCTTTAAGTCATTCAGTTTTCCTTTAATTTCTTCCTCCTACTTATCCTCTCCCTGCCGTACAACATGAAGCTACAAATAAAATCAGATCTAACAATTTTTAAAATTTAAATATCCCCAAGAAAGGAGATTTAAATATAATTTAAAGTTTCAAACATTCTCCAGATCATGTTAGGTTACAATGAAGACAAGAGTATCAGAAGGATATAAAAAGGTATTTAATGTTTACAGAATTCTGTTAAAAAGCATAGCAAAAAAGATACATTTTAAGAAAACTTGAGTATTGAAAACTTTATTTTTAATTTTTTTTTTTACAGAATTAAGTCTTTTTACTCAAAAAGTCTGCTCCCAAGGAACACCCAGCTGAAGCTTCATTTATTTCAACATAGGAAAATAAGAACTGGACAGCAAGATCAGACCAAATAGATGCTTTTGTTCTAAAACTATATATAAATTCCTTTTATATATATTCCTTACCTGAACAGAAGTCATCAGAATATCTATCATAAACTGCTCTACAGTTTCTTTCATCACACTCACAAGTATCTCCATGAATATCTCCCCAGTCACCGGTTGGGTCCACATCATGGCATGTGCATTCCCCACATACACATGTGCCTAGGAATGTGGGGTGAGGGGAGAGCAGAGGAAAAGAAAAAAAATTAAAAGAGAGACCAAAAAAAGGTTTCAAAGCTGCAAGTGTTAACCTTGAGCATATGCTCATCTTGCATGATTTTAAAACCTCCTATAGTTTTTTAATAATAATATTTCATTCAAACAAGTTGTCTTCCTGTTCAAATTTCTTTTTATTGTTGTGCTTTGTTAGGAATCAAGTTAAAAAATGGAGTGCACAGAACATCGTAGACCTTTGACAGCAACAGTAATTTGCACTGATGCTAAGGACAATAAATTCAAGTTTGCTTAAATGACTCGGGCTTGGGCACAGGGCCAATAAAGATTAACAGCAAAAGATTGTTAAAGCATAAACATTTAAACTAGAAGAGAATCTGAATTCTAATCCAGATGAAAATGTCTAGGAGGTGATTCTTTATCAAAGAAGATCATCAGTACAGATCTACATGAAAATGCTACTTTTCCCAAGTCAGTATTCAGGGCCACACCCTGTCACTTACAATAAGGAAAATATGAAACATGATAGGGATACCAACTTGGCTCAACCTTACTAACATACAGACAACATGGATCCTGCTTACTTAGGAAAAGTCAGAAACAAAATACAGCTTCCTTATTCAGAAGCTGCCCAGCCTTATGGCTTCACATAGTTCATTTCCTGGAGAGCTATATTTTCTGCTACCCCACCAAAGCCTTTGTTGTCTCATTCAGATCACTATGAACACTATAATGCCATGTCCAACAGGACATGGTGACCAAAGAATACATACAGATATGGGCACATTCTCTGAAAGGAGAAGGTCTACATTATCATGCAAGCAAAATTTTTACAGGAAGAAGGAAGAACTGCTGCCTTGTTTAGTGCCAAAATCACCAACACAGACCTCAAGAAATTTGCACCTGATTTTTTGTTCAGTTCACTGAAATTAGGATACACCTCTGAAGAAGGACTAATCAAGAAACAACTTCAAAGTGAATTTGTATCAGCTGTCCTGAATATCATAATGCAAAACAATATCTCACCAAAAATTTTAAAAAGGAAATGTATACATCTGGTCTCAACTGGTTGGCTAGATAGTTGTTGGAAAGATTCAAACATATCTTAGCACTGGAGGATGCTGGACAGCAAAATTAACCTTGATATTTTATTTTCAGAAGGCTTTACAGATATAGGTACAGTCCATCTGTACCTATATCACAAGATGTGCAAAAAAGCTGCATAAGTAGGAACTAAAGAGAGAAAAAGTACTGTACTGGAAACAATGTTATCTAGTCAAAAAGCCTACCAAACTTTTATGTTGATAAAACCTCAAATAGAAGAAAGACTAAAAACAGTGTCACTATTCACAATAGCAGCTATACCATTTATCCTCATTTCCCCCAGTCACAATGTAAATTTTAATAAATTCTTGAACATCAAAATTTCAAATTTGAACAAAAAATTGCTTTGACAGACAAGACCAAATGAGCCTACATGATCTCTCAGTATTTCAATTTCCTCATAATTAAGAGAAGAGAGTTTACTAAATGCTCTCAGGACAGTTAGATGTTTACACTGTAGTAGGTTTTGTCAGTAGCAATGTTTTTGAGAGAGTATCTATGGGACTTGTCCTTATGTTCTACGGTAAACGTTGTGGACTACTGCCAAAATAAGTGGGGTTTTTGGACTCTTTGGTCTAAAGCTAGTGAAAACCAACCTTGTTTTCCATAATTTTTTGATTGTTTGTTTTGTTTTGTTTTTCCCAAAAGTTAAAAATTAGAACTAACTCAAATTCTGTAACTTCATGCAAATAGAACTCCATGTACTTAAAAAGATTGTGTGAAGTCTGCCTTCCAAGTTCATTCCACAGCACTGTTACAGAACATCCTTAGCTGTCTCAAATTGCAGCAGAAACTAAAAGCTTTGTGTTTTCATTTTCTCTGTTCAATTCTATGTCACTGGTCTTTTTTAAGGGTGAGTTGACATACAATCCTGTTGGTCTTACAGCACCATTCCATTAAAAGTGAAAAATCTATCAATATTTTATTTTACAGGATAGGTCTCTTGCCATCAAAGCAGATGTAATATCAAATTATCTTGCTCAGACTTACTAGAAAACTTAAGGATGACAGCAACTGGGTGGATTTGTGTAAGTTCATACCCAAACAAAGATATCTTACCCACTCACATGGAAACATATATCAAGATTTGAAATAAGTGAGAATAAGCTAGAAACTATCAAAAATCACAGTCTAAGTTATACTGCAGAAAATGCATATTGTAAAATAAAAGCAAGCTGTATAAATACGTGTAGAAGGAACATGCAAATGCCACACCTCTGTTGCTGCAGATTTTGCCATCTGGAGATGTGCATCTTTTCTTGATCTCCCAAGGGGTGATGTCACACTGGAATTCACATTTATCTCCATGCCAACCAGCCTCACAGTAACAGTTTCCACAGTAACATTTTCCATGGCCTTAACCCAAAACAAATTTTATACAGTAAGAAAGAAGCAAGTTTTTAAAAGGCATTAACGATTTAATAATTTGATATTTTCTTTTACAAACTTCTAGTCCTTCACTCAGAAGGGAAACACTTTATAGACCATATATGCCCACATAAAATAAGACAAGGGATAGCTCAATTATACTTTTCCTAGAGTCTAATTTAGAATATGTGTTCATTTAATCACAGAAGAAATGCAATTAATAAACAATAAGAAAACAACATCATATTTGAAGGCTTAATTTTTGAAAATTTTGGAGAAAATTTGGAAGAAGGCAGATAAAATTTAAGTACAGCTTTTAATTTTAAGATAGGACACTCTTGCCCACCACACTGGGCATGTCTAACAAAGCACTTTATGTTCTTTACTCCTCAGAAAATTCCAGCACAGGGACCCTGATTTACTGCAAACCAGCTACATCATACATGGCTTCCCTTCTTATTGTTATAGAACATTTTTGGACTTGGATACATCAAGATAAGAATCAGAAAAATGAACCATTCAGACTGTCATTTAACAAATCACACATCAACCAAAAAGACAGACTGGTTATCTGAAGCTTGAGGTAACCATCTCCTGAGAATGTCAAACAGTAACAAGATAAGAATACCATCTTAGATAACTAAACAACAATCTAAAAGAATGCTTGCTATCAGAAGCTTGTTTTTTAACAGTAACCAAGAAATAAGCGGGAAAATAGTAAATTAATACATTATTTGATATCCCAATACCCTTTGTAGGTTAAAATATCACTACTTCATTCTTCATTCACACTTGCACGTTCCTTATGTAAATTTTATTTAAATAATACAAGGTGCCCCATCCTCTTGTACTTGACTGAAGAAAATAAACACTCTTTTAGAGCAGAAGACAAAAAAAATCAGAATGCAAATTTAACTTGCTAGAAACTATGATACTTTATTAAAATAAGCTGCAACTTGACTACAAAGTTTATGTAACTTTAAAAAGTTTCATAAAAGACTGATCAAAACCCCACCGAGGCTGGAAAAGATTGATACATCTTGGTAACCCTCTCTTACCTAAGATTTGATCTGCTTACAAAAATGCAATCCCCTTGTGCAAAATTTAAAATGTATGCTATCCATACATCAGCATGACAATGCTTTTCTGGGATAAGCTCCCAGCTGAGATGTGTGTAAATAAAAGCTTTTGGATTAATCTCTCTGAGTTGGCTTTCTTTGGAGACAAAATCTTCAAGACCTGTCTATACCTTCAAGGGCAATAAAGGGTATGTATCAGCTAAGTAGGTGCTAAGTAGGTACTGTGAAAGTACAACAGGCACTGTTGAAATTCACCCTGTCTTCGGAGAGTACCCAGGGGCTATCATTAGATATGCGGAACAAGGTTGGAACACTGTTTCACTATTATTCCATAAATAATACTAAATCATTCCTGTGGTGGAAATCCAGGGGAAGGAAAGATGGCCTTCAGGGCACTAAAGGAGACTTTGGGATGAGGAAGAGAAGCAACAACCAGGTAGGCTTGCAGGGGTCTGCTTTTTCTATGTTAGAATTATGTACCTTTGACCTTTAAGTCACATGCTATCAACTTTTTCTTCATAAGGCTTGGTCTGACAAATGGTTATGGACTATAAAGGTTTTTTAGGAGGCAAAGCAAAATCTAACACTCACAACCTACATGAATAAACTTTTCAGCTTAAAAAAAAGCAAATCAAGAGAAGCACACCTTTGGTTGATACCTTAGATTTACTTCAGAAGGTTCCAGACCTTACATAAGATGTCAGGGCTTTTATACTGATGAATCACAGACCTTAGAGACTTGAATCACCAGCAATTTCTTTGTTCTTTTATATCAGCATACTTTAATTTTTGCATACCCATAATTTTTTATTTTTTTTTACTAAGTTGCATCTGGTCTATTTTGGGATATGGCACTACTGGATGAAATTAGGGAAAAGAAAAGCTGGGCAAAAAAAAAAACCAACCAAGTGGTATAAATTGCAGCAACACATGCGGGGAAAAAAACCTGACAAAAATAGCAGAAGGAGAATTTATTTGGACTAAATTAATGGCAATTTTTTATCATATTTGGTACCATATGTAATGCTTACAAGCAAATAAATGCGTATGGAATATTTGGCACATAAAAATAATGCCCTCCATTAGTTTTATTTTGGGCAATTACTGGAAATATTGTGCTCCTGGATTTGGACTTCAGGGGACCATTCTGTTTACTCTCATTTAAAATCCCTACCTCATTCTTTCTTGCCTTCAGAGGCACTTCAAATAAATAAAATTTATTTTGCTCTTTGTGTAAGGATAAAGAGAAAGCTATTTAACAAAAGTACTCTCTCTTTATATACACGTACAGACCAAGCACTATTATCAGAGTATGAATAGTCTAAGTGCAATTCTGAAACCTCCTGTATCCATTGAAAAATATTTATAGCATCTTCCAGCTCAAGGACATGCCTTCCCAGGTAATATAGCAACAGGATTTATAATGCCAGAAGTGGTATATATTGTACAATTTTTAACAGTCAGGTTCCTATCTCACAATGAAACGAAAGCTCAATTTGAATTTTGGTTACTTTTCTATCAGATGAGTTCATTCCATCTTATTCTCTTGCCTTTCCTATCATAGATGAAATTTTCATTCAGTCCTTTCCCTTTTTATCTCTTGAAGTGCTTCTGAGTTCCCATCCTACCTTAATTCTTATTTTTACTTTTCGCTTCCTTCACAGAAATCTTAATAAAGTGCTTGCCTTCTTTTTCTTTTGTTTGTTTTTTTTTCTGTCCCCCATCTTGCAGTCTTCTGTGCCACAAAGAATTCATATTTCTATCAAAGATACACTCACTAAACTATGAATTACCTTAGGAAATTACCTTGTATAATCCTCTTTGCAGTTCATCCAGAAAGAGAATGGTGTTGTGGGATTTTTTTCATTCTTTAACCTCCTGCTTAGCTCGTTTTTACACCTGAAATTCCCCCTCACAATTTTCTAGCTAAATTCTTGAAAATATAGTTACTTTTACTTTAAGGCACACATTCAATAAAGCCATTTTGTAGATACACACTATTAAATTTTCTTATAACAGTCTGCATTAATCTTCACCATCCTTTTTGTACTCACTAAAATACATACCTGAACAAATCTCTTCTGTCTCATCATCTATGCATTCTCTGTCATCACATTCACAAAATGTACCATAGACCAGTCCATTTCCTTCCGAGTTAGCACATTTACATCTGCCACACTGACACGTGCCTGTAAAAATTTCAGACAGAACTCAGTGACAGAGGTTTTATGAAAAGGGTTTCATTATTCCAGGAAAGGTATTTTATTTTTCAGAAGGCCAAATCATCCAGCCAAATAAAGACAGACACAGAGACTATCTATAACAAAAAGACTAATCACAGTTGCAAAGATACGATGTTAAAGGTGTTAGTTTTTAATAAAGAGCATAATATCTTCCTAAGTAAAATTCACTCCCAGAGTCATCTGTCTGACTTCATGCAAGTGAGGGATGGGGTCTGTTCAGAAGTTATGTCTTCTGACAATTGAAAGGAGAAAAATACACTTAGTCATCTTCTCAAGAAGGAACCATAGTTTTATACAGTTCCACGGCTATGTTCCATGACAGTAACAGGGCATGGCTACCAAAGACCTCAAAATATATCAGCCTTAGTTCACAAAGTTCCTTTGCACTCCAGTCTTTAGTCCTTTTTCTGCATCTGTCATCTGAGAACTGAAATTTTATAAGTATAGTCCTGGGAAAAAAAGACAGGAATAAAAGAAAATAAATATTGATGAGAAACTTCTGCATGAAGACCTTATGATGGGATGTCAGGGAAAAAGTATTCAAGCTGGAAAGCAATTATGATGGCAATGCACTAATTACAGAACAGACAAACTAATTGCAGAGAAATACATTCCTGATATTATTGAAAAAAACCCCGTAACTATTAAAATGGCATAGCAACAATTTTACTGCAAATGCCTGTTTTCCCAGTGGTATTGATGTCCACATTATAAGTTATTACATTCATTTGAAGATCTGTAGGAATGTCATAATAATAATATCTTGCTATTTCAACACTTCAGTCCAATCTAACTTTAAGCTTTAATTTTTTTCAGTTTGTTGGTGATGTCTCAAAAAAGAGTAGATCTTGCAAGAACATCAGGAGCTGTAATAAAGACTCTTGCTTTTTCCCAAGATGCGTTTTACCTATGTCAGATCAGTTAGAGGTTTGAAAACACATATCTGCCCGAGCTTCTCCCTCAGTGTCAGTACCCCCAGGATTCCCATACGGTTTGGAAGTGTAGAGCTCTTTTTATCTCACAGTATAAACAGCAAGAGAAAAAGAAAACTTTCTGACATAAGAAAAAGACAGAATGCTCAGGCAAGGCAAAGGATGGAAAAGGGTTTCCAAAAAGAACTCTCTCCTGTTGCCTCTGGTCTGGCTGCAGACATGCCTCTTGGTCTTTTAAGTGTGGTTGCCCTCTCACCTTGGTGGCTGCCTCCTTCTGTGACTCATCCTCTCAAACAGAAAAAGTTTGTTTTGTTTCTTCCAGGGAAGGAAGAATCCTCCCATTTCCCTCAGAGTCTATCCAACCTGGAGTGCAGCTGCCAGGGCAAAGCAAACAACTAACTCTAACTTTTCCTGGTGACTATTTTCTAGTTTTGAACATAATGAGTTATAAAACGTAATAGAATAAATAGATTAAGGAGTGATACAGTAAAAAACCAAAAATACTATAAAATTACATTAGAAACAGAAATATTACCATGCTGGTCATGTAAGACACCCCTTTTTCCTACCTATGTCATCTTTTAAATCACAGGACTAGGAACTTTGTGCAGTACTATGTTAACTGGTGCTCTACAGTTACAGGACTTGCACAAGCTGTTTGAGAACTCACTGGTGTCCCTATTTCAGAAAGTATAGACTTTTTTTTAAAAGGAACATAATTCACAAGACTTATACTCCTCACATTATATCTGTACATATTGTAGAAAACATGGTTATTTTTGCAAAACTCTCCAAAATAGAATGTTTACATTTCATGATTACTAGTACAAGTTATACTTGTATACTTATACATTGTATTAATCCAAAGAAAGAAGAATGGAGCTCTGCAACATAGATCACCAGTCTAAAAAAGTAAACTTTAATAATGTTTGCAAGAGCTAATATAATAAAAAATAATAATACAACTGATAACACAACCTACAGAACTAGAATGATTTGCTACAACTGTTTGGAAATGAAATATAAATTTAAAATTTGTGAAAAACATCTTGTTTAAAGAGAATTCCCAAACAGAATAAAATACTAAAAAGTAAATTGATTCATAAATTGGGCATCTAAAGAGGTTGAACAGACTGTGTCCTAAAAATATGCATTATTCCCATTGACTAAAATTGGGCATTGCACACGTGGAGAATCTCGGTTTAGGTAGGATGCCCTAGCTGCGCTGACAAATGGATAGGAGCAGTTGAGCTAGAAAAGTTAAAATTTAGGCTTATCCTGACTGGTTCATGAGAGACTTATAATAAACACTTTGCTGTGTGACAGCAGAGGACTGGTTTTGCATCATTTATTGTCATTTCTTCCCATCTTTCATTGGCAAATACTAACCAGCTCAGATCCCAAAGGCAATGACTGAAAGCCAATCCCATCTAACAAAATACATATGACTGTGACTCATCAGTGTTACCCCAGTCCAGTCCTGTTTAATGTCAGTGAGACCAAAATCATTTCTTTTTCTCCTGATCTTACAAACACTCCCCTCTTCACCACTTTGAGTGGTTGCTCAGCTACGCTAGTTTTCCTCTGAAGATTCAGTGACAGACTGGTGTCACTTTGATGCAAGGAAAGAAAGTAAAAAAAAAGGTCTTAACATTGTTGTCTAAAGATTTTGACTGATCATGAGACTCATATAACCTATATTATCATAATAAATTAAATGTTTCATCACAAATTAAATGTTTCATCCACTAAGTATTCTGCATGCTTAAAATGTTACATTAAATTTATCTCAGTTCCAGTTACAAAGGCATATTTTTTCTGTAGTAAGGTGCTTTGCTCATGTCATCAACTACCTTGAGAGAAATACAGTTGTATAAAAATGTCTGGACTCAGACAGAAATTAAAGGCCAGAAATAGTCAGGAGAAGCAGGGTTCTTGAAACTTCTCACTAGGAGATCAATGTAATGGAAAAACTATCTTGCTGTTTCTATCTCAAAACTTAACTGGTAGCAAATGTCCTTCTCAGTTTTACTATTCTGAAGTGAATTTGCCTAAAAGGGTTCTTCCTCTGATTGCCTTTAGGAAAAGACTTCCTATTCAAGATAGAATGAATTATCTAATTAAAGAATTAGAGAAAATAGAGCTATCAAATTACAAAAGTGAAGATGAAAGTGGTCTATTAAAATGATTCAGCAGATCTTCCACAACTGTGGAATAATCATTGCTATATGTCAGAAATGTCTCAAAAATTGTACAGCTTATAAATGTCCCAGAAAAATATTCTGCATGCTACAAATACAAAAATGTTGACATTATTGCCATTAGTTTTGGATGGGTAAAATGCATGATAGCTGCACTTTGATTAACCTAAAATAGGTAGAGTACAAAAGCATGTGTTCTCAATCAGTGCATACATTGTGCATAGGAACAGGCCTATAGGAAAAGAAATTATTTTCGTATACATCTAGTTATCACTCAGTTTCTTGAAACAAACTTTATAAACTTTCTAATTACAAAAAAAATTACAGTGATTAACATAGGGAGAACATCAACCCATCAAATGCAACGAAAGAGAACTTACCTGCACCAGAACAGATGATATCTTGAGAATTCTTGCACATTTCATTGCTTTTCCTCCGTGTAAGATTGCAAGTCTTTGGATACTGACAAGCATCTCCATACCAGCCTTCATCACATTTGCACTTCCCACAGTCACACTTCCCATGGCCTAGCAATGGAATAATAGAGTGTGTCAGGCCCTTTTTTTCATTCAGAAAGTGGTATTTTCTAATTCAGCTTTTAAAATAGATACAACTAAATATGGTTTTAAATGAACTTGATTAACAGATTCACATAACATAGATCATATGCAATTTCTTACTACTTTCACCACTCTCTTTTTACTGTATTTGTCTGTTGTTAATTATTATTAGCACAACAAAACTCCAAGTGCAGAGATTCTATTTACCTACTTGGCAACCTGAAAGTAAAGAATCATACACTGATTACTGTTGGAAGGGACCTCAAAGGTCATCTTCTTACAGCCCCCTGCAACGGACAAGAACACCTCCCTCTAGACCTCAAAGGCTGCTCAAAGACCCATCCAGCCTGGCCTTGAACACATCCAGAGATGGAGCATACACAGCCTCTCTGGGCAACCTCTTCCATTGTCTCACCAGCCTATTATGGTACAAACTCTGAAAAGGAACATGGAGAGGGCCAGATAGAGAGCAACAAGTAGTAATTCCCTTATGCAGCATCTGCAGATTCTATCTGTTGTAAAAGCTGCAAGTTCTTCTTCCAGAAGCATCCTTGGGCTACGGGTTCCTCTAGCTCTCTCCCACCTACACAGCTGCTGCTGCTGCAAATCTGAATTTTAGCTTTAAATATTGACACAATATCAGCAGAGTAGTATATTTTAATATTTGTAGGTCTATATTCACTTATGATTATTTGCTAAGTGTGAAGTATTTTAAAGAACACATGCAGCTGCTCAATCTATTAGGACATGGCATGTTAGCTTTCAATCAATTTTAATAAGATGTTTAAAATTTTTAATGTATCTAAAAGCATGAGGAATTAAAATATTAAGAGAATTTGAAATTAACAAAATTCTTTAATTTTCTTTTAGAATACCCAAACATGCAGCTGCATTCACAATTTAGACTATTTACATTGCATGTCAAGTATGTTTCACATGCAATTCCAGGTGCAAATTTCTACGACTTAGTTCTTTAGCACTCGTTCACAATTTCAGGTAATAAATGAGAAAACAATTCCAAATCTTGTAAAATAGAATGCTCAATTTTAAAATAAATATCATCTTAATTTATATTTTACTGACTGAAGAAGATTCCCTCCTTATCACTACATCTCTGAAACAGAATCTTGTTGCAGTCTACTTTAAATGCATCTATTACCTGTGATTGGAGTAAACTGCCTGAAAATGCAAACCCAGTTTGCTGCATATAAGAAGAAATTTAAATAACAATTGAAAAGAGAAAATTTTAAGGGGGAGTATGTTTTGTTGCTCAATAAAATTTTGCTAATCTTCTGAGATGGTGTTAAGACAAGACAAAATTCAATAGCTGAAAAAAGCATAACTCAAAAGCCATATAAAAGAATCATATAAGTTCTTGTTTCAAAACATAAGTTGACACCTTCAAAATTGCTGTGCTGGTAAAGGGTAAGGAAAAAAAAGGTAGGATATAAAACACAGAATAATAAACCTACTCTTGTAAAAACTCTACTTCAATGACAGAATAATACTCTACTTCACAGACAGAATAAGCCATTTCAAACAATGATAAGTCCTAGGGTAATTTAAAAAAAATAAAGACAAAACATAATCATCTCCCTCTATTTTAATTCCTTTTGAGTATTACTTATCTCAATGACTTTGCATTTTCCATGTTAAGCACTCTGATTTAACAGTTTGATGTCTGCTGATGAAGAAAAAAGCAGTCTTAAAAGTAGGACCAATTTTCCATTCCCATATCAAAATGACAGAGTAAAGCAGAAGTCACTGTTGGTCAGTACTGCTGGTCCAACAGCACTGACCTCTCTTCATTACAGATACACTAATCTAACACATGGAGCATAAAATTAAAAAATAAATTCACTTAGAATTTATAGATTCTATGCAAAAAAAATTAAGAAAAGACCACCATGAGAGTAGCCATAAACATTAGTTCCTTGGCTTTGGTTAAAAATAATTTTTTTTAAAATTAAATCAATTAAACCTAACTGAGAGAAATGGAAAATCTCTTGCATGAAACTGGAAGAAACCGCATGATATTAAAGAAATATGAATTTTATATATCGTTTTAATGATTTTCAACTTGACTATCCACCTAAAATATCCTAATAGTGCCAATTTGTTATATTTTTAATTGGAAACCAATGGCAATATTCTGTAAAAAAATTTTGATGAGTGGACTATACTGAAGCATACAAAGACATCAAACTGCCTGCAAGAGCTTGTATGTGATGACAGGCTGAGGGAGTTGGGCTTGTTCGGCCTTGAGAAGAGAAGGCTGTGGGGTGACCTCATTGCAGCCTTTCAATACCTGAAGGGAACCTACACCCAGGCAGGAAGTAAACTCTTTGAAAGGGCTGACAATAGCAGGACTAGGGGAAATGGATACAAGTTGAAGGAGGGAAGATTTAGGTTGGATATTAGGGGGAAGTTCTTTACTGGGAGAGTGGTTAGGTCCTGGAACAGGCTGCCGAGGGAGGTTGTGGATGCCCCGTCCTTGGAGGGGTTCAAGACCAGGCTGGACGGGGCCCTGGGCAACCTCATCTAGTAGATGTGTTTGTTAGGTGGCCCTGCTAGGCAGGGGGGTTGGAGTTACATGATCCTTGGGGTCCCTTCCAACCCAGGTCTTCTGTGATTCTGTGTGTGATTCTGTATAGCTTGCTGTATCTTTCCTGTTACATAGATGACACACTAGATCTATAAGTCAGTCTGACAAAGCAGTCCTAGTCTTGCTTAGTTACCACATCCACATTTACCAGTCTTATGGTTTTCCTCATGGCAAATCCAGCAATGTGATAAACTATAAAACAAGCATGTGATAAACCATAAAATTATTGAGAGTACTAAGATTTTTTTCTGTAATTTATTCTGTAATTACTTACAAAATGCTTGTGTAAAATCCTTTCTATTTTATATACATTTCTGTAGCATTTAGAAAGCAAGTCAAAGAGTAGGTAAGGAGCAGATACCGATATAAANGGAGCAGATACCGTTATAAAAACTGAGAGGTGGTATTGTAGCTTCCCAGTAAAGCAATTCTAGAGGCAGAGTCATGCGTGTCAATTGGTGTCATGTAACACAAAAATGTCAGCTACAAAACCTTATTAAATGTATATTTAATAATATATATAAAAAGATATTTCTCAGAGAAAGTGAGCACATAGTATCTCATTAAAAAAAAAATTGGCTGTAGTGTGAATAAATGCTAACCATAAATAATTCAGAATTTCACTTTAAAAAAAATCAGAAAATATGGGAAATAACAAAGACTCATGGAACTGCTAGGATTTTTTACCAAAAAGACTGTAACTGTGGGCTTTGAAAAATTTGCAGCTTCAAATATGTGGAAAAACCCTTTTTAACAAAGGGCTCCACTTCTAAGTAGATGAGCAGTCACATCATACAGTATATCTGGAGTAAATTAAACTAATATGCAAGAAAAACTGTCAGATGTCAGAAAATATATGGAGAAAGCCAGAACAGAAAATGTGAGGAAGGGTAAGATCTTGCAAAATTGCAAGTACTAAAATGCACTTTCATCATCCAAATAAAAAGAAAACT
>VZTY01029246.1:1857-31439 GCA_013400935.1 Turnix velox
GTGGGTTGGTGTCATTAGCCCAGGGCACAAGGTTTAGCCCCAAGATATGACTGAAAACCCCAGAGACAATCAAGTCACCTGCAGAAATTCCAAAGATGACCTCTAGAGTTGTTTGGGATCTGAACATAGAGGCTGAGTTTCCCAACCCTGTCCTGTCCTACTAGTGGGAGGTGCCCCTGCCTGTGGCAGAGGGGTTGGAACTTGATGATCTTTAAGGTCCCTTCCAACCCAAACTATTCTGTGATTCAATGATTCTATACTGGTAGGTACTAGAATATGCCATGCCTCCACCTTCTATGTTTAACATGACAGGGGCAAGGAGGAGAAGACATTTAAGAGGATCCATGTGGGCAGTGGGACACCAGGCAGGGATGGAGATGTGCTCCTGGCCCATGGAGGAGCTGGTCTCCACCAGCAGCCCCTGTTTTGGACCTACCTGTGGACCTGAGCTTCAGGAGGCAGTAAAAAGCTGTTTTCAGGATCTTATTAAGAGGAGCTGTCAAACTATGAGTTTCTAGACAGCACGTATTAGTGGTAGGTGTCCAAAATTCAGGGTCTGAAGAAACTCCATGAACTCCTTTGTCCTTTCATTCCCTAGTTCAAAGATGTGTAATGTTTCCACAGGCCACTTTGGGAACTAATCAAAAATTCCCAGGCTACACCCTAGGATTGTATATAATCTGAATCTGAGTTTTGTTAGGAGATAAGTGCAGGCTGGCAAAAGGACACAGTCATTGATGCACCAGAGCTGCTGAACACAGATCTTTGCAAACACACAGAGACTTTCTGTGCAGGGCAGAGGGGCTGTCAGAGTGGAAATGCAGCTTCCTGAGCCTCTGAAAACAAATGTTTGCTCTCTGTTTTCCTCTTGGGTCTTGTACAGTGTGGAAAAGAGGGTCAGGCAAAAACATCCCTTCTTTGGTCTCATTCCCATAGGAAGCATCTGCTACTAAACATATGCTGCAGAAAAATACCCTCATATATACAAACACAGTGTCTCAGTTTATTTCTGGCTCTCAGGCACTTCAGTTAATTCAGGACAGGGTTCTCTGAAGCTGGGAGGTGACTTGTCAGCTGTACCCTGCTTAGAAATCTCAGAGACAAACCCACTGGAACCTGGGTGTGGCATCAGTGGAGCTGATGAAGACATAGATCCTTCAGTTGAAGGTCAGAGCAGCCTTTGCAGAGCTGGTGTCCATCCCAGCTGTACCAGCTTCCCAGGAAAATAGAGCAAGAGAATGAGAGAGTGGGGAGGGAGATGAAGGAACAGGGACAGGTATGGTGCAGGCATCAGGGAGGGCTTTATGTTGGTCTTCTGGAGTGCATCTTCTGGGCAAAGGACTCCTTGTAGCTGCTGCTGCTTCAGATATTTGATGTCCTTATTCAAAAGTGGTATCTACCAAGAGATGAGAACTGGTCTTCCAAGCAAATCTTGGGCAAGAACCCTGCGGGGGACATGATTTTTCTTCCCTGGTGTCTCATGTTCCTTCATGCTGCCAGGTAACTTGTGTTTGGAAGGAGACCTAAGCCTGCTGTCTCTCTCCTGTCCTTGTGTGGGAACACTCAGCATGGGAGCAGAGGTGCTGTGAGAGCCACCTCCAGTCACATGGAGCTCTTTTGAATTGAGGTCATGCCATGCCCTGTGGGGTGTCCTTGTTCTCTCCTCACCCATCACCATCACTACAGTGCCTCTTATCAAACCCAGATCGCTCCTTGGCAGTGATTTTCATTCTTCCCTGAGTGACAGTGCCAGTGGCTCCAGCCTCTCTCTACCAACTCTGTTCCTCACTGCAGGTCCCACTTGCACTGCAGAGGATCTTTTACCAGCAAAGAGTTAAGGAATTCAAAATAATTTTCCTTGTCTTGATTGAACAGAAGGCCCAGATTCAAGGAGAGGAAAAATTCTCTTTTTTTAAGCAAAGAAAATCAAGACTTGGATAAGGAAATAATGGAAGTGCAATATTCAGACATGGGCTTGCAGGGGTTCTGGTCCACATAAATCTTTTCCCAGAGGAAAGCTTTGAGCCCCACAGCAAGGCACAGCACCAGCCTCCTGGGGCACTGATGGCATCTGAGAAGGGCAGTGTGATGGGGAGATAAAAGAACATGGAGCTCCAGGTCCTCTTTCCATGAGCATCCCCCATTGTGGGACCCTCTCTCCTTGCCCCTTGCTGCAGGCTGACCTGCAGAACCCAAGGGAAACTCTTTCCTAAATAGCAAAAAGGCCATGAGCCAACTCCTCTCTGCTCCTCCTGGGAGATTTTTCCACAGCTACCCTGATCTTCTGATGGCTTCAGCAGTTTTTCCAATTTCTACTCAAAATATATTCATGAATAGTTTATTCCATTTGTTCTTCTGCCAGCACTGGCCTGCAGTTTAAATAACAAGCTGCTGTGCTGATGTTTACCCTTCCCTCCCTCTCTTTCTCCCCAAAATATTTATGGAGAGCTATCATATGTCTTTCAGTCATCATTTTTTCTGAGTTAAATATTATGGGGTAGTCCCAGGGCTTGTAGTTGAGCTGAACCAGGACAAGTCCCCTGCAGGGACAGCAGATCTGGTGGGTACTAGCAGCTCTAAGTGGCCTGAAGTGCATGAAGAGGAGAACATCCCAACACTGAAGTAGCTCAACTCCCTAGTGAGATGTCACCACAAAGGGGCAAAACAGTGTTAGACACTTTTAAATGAAAGAATTCTGTGGGCAAGGTGTGTCCCTGCACTGGTTTCCAGTACCATTGGTTGCAGTGAGAGACTGGGAAAGAGGCTCAGACCATAATTTCATGGATGTGTCATGTCATGTGTTGCATGAGTTGTCCTGGTTCCTCCTTCCCTATTTGCTTCAGTGTACTGCAAACAGCCTCTCCTCTCCAAGCTCTGCATGTCTCTTGGCTAGGTGAAACACATGGATTTCCTCAGAAGGGATCTGTCTGGCTGCTGTCCTTGAAATTGCCAGAACATTCTCTTTCCTACATATCCATCAATTTTTTAAAAATTTTTTAAAAATTTCTTCTCCTTGGGTATTGGAATCAGAGGTAGAGATGATGTGGGTCCTTCTTGCTAAGCCTCCTGGTGCTCTTTGAAACCTCTATCACACAGCCATGTCTTTAGACACATGAGGTTTGCACACAGCTGGCACCAGCACCTCTTGGGGGGCAAAAATGACTTCTCAACTGCCCTGGATGGAGACCCTAATGCCTGTATGGTGGGAACCATGGATGGGAACCACCCCTGGACAAGAGGCTCCATCCTTGGGAAGGTTTAGATGTTTCCTTCTGGTGGGTGTGTGGACATCTTGATTTCCTTGCCCAGACTGCATTCCTAGTAGCTCTCTTCTTCACATTGGTGCTCCTGTCCACAGGAGTCTTTCCTTGGGCTGAAGTGCACCAGAAAGAGCTAAAAAAAGAAACAGAATCTGGAGGAAAAAAATTACTTGGGAGACCTGAGCAAAAGGATGGGCTTTAGAATAGATTTTAAGTGAAATGGTGATTAAAAGCACAGAAACAAATAGAAAATAGGATTAAATACAGCATGGATTTACCAAAGGCAGATGATGGTAGATTGACTTGATAAATTAGAGGAAGGTATCTGCTTTCCAAGACAAAAGAATTGAAGTAGATCTCATCTCATCAGAACCTTAGTAAAGCAGCTGATGTAATGTACATGAGAAATTATTAATTAAGCTGCTGAAGATGGGGATTAATGGAGAAATTATAATGAACAGGGTGAGATGGGAAATGGCTGGAGGGAAAGAAGCAATGGATAGTGTTAAAACAGCAAGCACTGAGCTGCAGGCAGGTTACTAATGGAGTTTCTCAAATATCCATTTGGGGTCTGATTTTGCTTAATATGTCCACTAATGATCTTTGCACAAAAGGTAGGAGGCTGCTGATAAAACCTACTGATGAGGCAAAGGAGGAAGCCAGGGCATGGCAGCAGTGGAATATCAAACAGAAGCAATTGGGTGACCTTAAAGCCCACGGTGAGAGACCTGGAAGGAAATTCAATAGTACATATGTGAGGTCAGGTACTCAGGAACTGATGCAGGAAGTTCAGCTGTAGCTGAAGTAAATGAAAAGCTGGAGATTGTTGGGGGAGTCAGTCACCAAGGGCCATAAACTGCCAATTTCATTCAGTGAAAAAAAGTTGTATGAGCCACTCTGTTATTTTTCCTGGAGAGAGAAACCCCTCCATGCTGCAGAGGATGCATCACTGAGGCTTCATCAAGAAGGGTCTTGCTCACCCTAAGATTCCCAGTGTGGCCTCTTTCTCCATCTCCATCTCCTGCCTGCCCATCAGGATGTCTCAGAGGGCAGCCTGCTCTCTAAAAAATTCTCCAGGGAAGTTGATGCAGGAGAATCCTTTGCACTGATGGGCAACATCAACATAAAAAAATAAGTTTGAACAAAGCATGAATTCTCTGGGGTAGTTCCACCATAACCTGCCTGCAGCAGGGAGGGAGGAAAAGTCACAGAAAAATGTTTTTGTGATGGAAAACTTACTCTGGTTAATGCTTGAAGGGGTTTGGAGCCCCAGTGAGCCTCATGATGCCTCCTGTGACCATGCAGAGCTGCTGCACCTTGTGCTCCAGGTGTGAATAAGTCAGCTGGTATCTAGAAACAATGGATATAAATTAGAGGGGGATAGATTTAGACTAGACATAAGAAAGAAATTCTTTACAGTGAGGGTGGTGAGATACTGAAACAGGTTGCCCAGAGAGGTTGTGGATGCTCCATCTCTGGAGGTGTTCAAGACTAGGCTGGACAGGGCACTGGGCAGCCTGGTCTAGTGGGAGGTGTCCCTGCCTATGGCAGGGGGGTTGGAACTTGATGATCTTTGAGGTCCCTTCCAACCCAAACTATTCTATGATTCTATGTTGTTGCCCTTGGGCACATTTTCTTTCCTGCTGCCACCAAACTGGGTGAAAAGGACATCTGTGAGAATATGTCACTTCCATGCCCTTGGCTTCTTCACCCAACCTGATGACAAAGATGAACCCCTCTGTCCTGTGGTGGTCTCTTCATGGAATGCACATCATGGCTCTTACCAAAGGGTGATAAATTACCAGTGGACCCATCCCCACCTCCCTGTGCCAAACCCTAGTGCCACCTCCTTTCAAGATGTCATCCCTTTTGGTCTATCCATAGCTGAGGTGGCTCTGCAGCTGGGAAGAGTGGCTGCTGCCACGCTGCTTTCTCATTGTGATGGGACCTGATGAGGCCAACGTGGCACTTCTCCATGTGACCTGACAGCTCAGGAAACTCATGCTGGCAGGACTCACACACCACTCACCCAGCACAGCAGGTCCCAGCACCAGCTGTTCCTGCTTCCACTTCATCAGTCCTCTTGGACCAGCTCTTCAGTGCTGGCAGCAGCAGCAGCTCCTTGACTCAGGCCACGTGGACGTCAGCTCTTGGAGAAATCCTGTGCATCTGAGGGAGGTTGGTGACAGGGATTGACAGGCATCCTGCAGTGACATGGCACTTGTGCAGCACAGCAAAGAGACTGCCTGGGTGCTGTGAGATTGCTGTGGGATGCCTGGAAAGGAAACTCTAATGGGAGAGGGTTGCAGGTGCTCCCAGTTCTTGGGGTGAGTGGTCTGCAAAGCCCAACTCAGAGAAAATGGGGAGCTCCATGGCAGGTTAGAAGATGGCTGCTGATGCTACTGCCTCCCTGGAGAAAAGCCATGGGGTGACACTTATTCCCCTCTTCCTAGAAGGGTCTCTCACCCCTCCTTCTAGAGCTGAAAACAGCCCTGCTCCTGTAGTTCTGAGCACAGCACTATCCTTGATCAAAGAACACATTGGCTGCCTGGGTTCTGTGCTTGGGAGAAGAAATTGTTTTCAAAACTGCCTGGGAGTCCAGTTTGGTCCTGAGAAATGCACACCAGTTGGAAGAGGAGCTCCAGATACCTGCTGAGACTCATCCAGTCCAAGTTGTCCCCATGGGTTTACAGTTCCCAGTTCAGTCATGGCACCCATCACTCTGTGGTGTGGGGATGTCTCAGCCAACGCACCCACCATGGGGTGCAGCTTCCATACACACCCTGCAAGCTAAAACACCAGCCAGCAGGCATCTCCCAGCAGCTTGCTCTGCCAGCAACCACCAATTCTTCCTGTGCTGCCTGCACTGGGGAGTTTGGGAATGAGTGCAGGTTGAGGGCACATAGCATCTGTGTTCCCTCAACAACCCTCCCTTGGCACCCTGCATCCTCCCTGGGGTCACCCCAGCAGCTGCTGCAGCTGAATTGCTTTCTTCTGACACATCAGTGGTCTCTCCACATTCTAGTTGCTATCATGGTATCCAGAAACCTCACACAAGATCCTCAAAACCTGCCCAGGAAGTCAATCCCACAGAGGCTCAGCATCATTATTTGCTCTATATCCCCGAGTAAACAAGGAGAAATGGTCACACAGCAGCTAAGCAGCCTCTGGCACCTTGATGTGCCTGTAAATGCCAGAGGAGCAGGTTTGCATCTGGGCTGAAAGTGTATTAGAGCAGGAAGTGAGTCCTTTATAGCCTTTGAAGCCCATCCTGCAGAGAGGAATGTTTTTCCACTGTGTTAAATATTGATTTGGGGGATCTCAAACACTAAAACTGGCTGCCTGTGCTGGGCTTGGGAGCTGCTGGTGATGCAGGTACCCGCCAGCACCCAGGTGGACTGATGTGACACCTGCTTGTCATCACTGTGTGTGCTCACTCCTGCAGATGGGGACAGTTGTTCCTTGGAGTCAAGTGAACTGTGAGTCAGCTTAGAGCAGCATTTGCCTGTTTCTTTTGTCCTTCCACTTCCACCACTGGTAGGAACATGAATCTGCCTGCTTAGGTGGCTGCTTTTCTCCTCTCTATAATTAGAGTTTGGTGTACGTGCCACCATATCTGAGGTTGGCTTGTGCTGTCAGGCAACCACAGGGCATCCCAGTCCAACTGCTGCTGATTTCTGCTTTTGTCCATCCAAGAAGAAAAAAAATAAAAACAAACCCATAAAATGAATGAATACACTGACATGCCAGTCCTGGCCCTGGTCCACACCACAGCCACACTCCTGTGGCTCAGCCCTGCTCAGGAGGAGTGCTGGAAGGAGAGGAAGCCAAGCTGCTCTCACACACCCAAGACACTTCTGGTTTTGGGAATTAAAGATGCTGAGTGTGGTCAGGAGAGAGTCTTTTTCCTCAGTGCTCATCCTGCTCCCACTTTCCTTTCTGTGGAATGCTCTGGAAATGGGAAGTGGCTTCTCTTCAGCTTCACGAGTGTGGCAGAAGGTTTGCAAGTGCATGGATGGTCAGAAATAAAATGACACTGGCTCATGTCTGTCTTCTGCTCAGGATCCTGGCTGCTGCAAGGGGGATGGTGCTGGCACAGGGCAGGGTGATGCAGGCAGAAGCTGGCAGTGAGGCACAGCTCCTCCCCATGCACTCTTGGCTCCCTTTTAGGCAGGGTCTGCATTTTACAGCTGCTGGCAATTTAGATGAAAAAAAAAAATCTCATTGCTGCAGTCAAAACACGTTTGTAAAATGCCATGCAACTTGAGGAGTGCAAAAAAAAACCCCACAGAGATATTTTAAGTAATGCTTTGGTCAACAGAGGGGCCTGGAGGGAGAGAGACAGAGGAGCTGGAGAGATGGGGGCTTAGGATTGAGGACCCAGGAGTGGTTATGGGGACACACAGAGGAGTGAAGGGAAGAGCTGGTGGGTCTCAAGGTGGCTCAACCCCAAGGAGCAGTCTCAGTAGGGAAGGCAGGGATTCTCCACACCAGGGGAATGGGCACTGCAAATCATAGAATCATAGAATAATTTGGGTTGGAAGGGACCTTAAAGATGCACACCAAAGCTTAAAGCATGGGAAAGAGCAACTGCATCATAGGGAGAGACCTAAAACCATCCTGTGAGCAAAGAGCAGGGCAGAGGAGCCCCAGCTGCCACCAGCCAGAACTCTTTTTTTTTTCTCATTTCTAGAAATCTGGGAACACAATTTGTGCTTTGACAGCTCCAGCTCATGATGCTGTTTTTCTCCTCCTAACTTGATTTTGCTCTCATATTTGACACTGAAAGTTCATAGGTCTTACAAGGCTGGAATCTGCAGCACTGGGATGAGACTCCTGCTTTGAAGCAGGTTGTGGGTGTGTGGAGGATGAAGAATTTAGCTGCAGAGCTTGTAAAATTCTGGCAGACCTGAGATGCTCAGAGCAAAACATTCCTTGCTCAACAAAGTAGCATTTCATAAAGTGTCCTGTATTTTGGTGGGATTGTTTCAGGGACACTTTAACATCACAGCATGACACAGAGCTGCTGCACCCATGGGATGATGCTGTGCACCCAAAATACCTCCCAATGCAGCAGGAGGTGGGATGGTGGAACCCCAAAAATGCTTTCCCTCTTCTGACCAAGTCCCTGCTGCAGCCCCAAATACCTCCAGCATAGATGTCCCATTGGAATGCTAAAATTGCTCTCACAAAAAGTTCCATTTTTTTATCTTTTATGGTGGCTTTGCCCAAATCAAAAAATAGAATAAAATTCATCTATTAGAATCTTATTTTAATAAGATTAAATATTCTGGTGCTATCAAAATGTCTGTTTCAACATCTCCAGGCTGAGGAATTTCTCTCTTTGTTCAAAATGACATTTAGGAACAAATTTAATATAAGTGTTCTTTCTGCTTTTGTTTGAAAACCTCCAAATTGTGATGATGTATTTGGTTGACACTGAACATTGGGCTGATCCAAAAGAAATGTTTCCAGAAATTCATTTCTAGGGAAAAGAAAAAACCCAAAACAACAGACTTTGAGCATCCTTTTTCATTTGCAAATGAAGGGGGGAAAATAAGTCACATCCTCAGCATTTCCTGTAAGAGTACAGCTCCTTTTCTGTCCCCAGGATATCTGAGGCTTCATGGGACAAAGAGAAGTGTCTCCATGGGGGTGTCTCTTCCTGGCTGAGGGTGGATTTGCCATGGAGGTGGGGCAGTGATGCAGAGGAGTTTGGTCTGATCTGAATTACTTCTCAGCAAAAGCCACTCCTGGAAGATGCCACCAATCCTTCTCCCACCCATCTCTTTAGCAAGACCATGGTTCCTACAAGCTCAATCACTAAAGAATCAGTTATTCCTGTGTTCCAAATCATGGGGAGCTATGGAGGCCCCCTGCTAGCCCCTGCTCTTCAGGGGGATTTGTGCCATAAAGGGGACTTCAAGCAGTGATGGATTCAGCCTCTATGTTTACTGTTACAGGTCAGCCCTGGCACTTTTCTCCTGCTCTTTAAGTGATGTTTGCTTATCAGCTTGCTCTATTTATCAGAGGTTAGCTGGTGTATGCCAGCAACTCCAGCTCTTGCCTGCAGAGTACAGCTGATTAGAAGAGATTTCTTCTCAAAGTCCAGGGCCACCTTACCTTACCTTTTTGCTGCTCTGTAATTATTAAACCAGCAAGTTACAGACCTTGGATCAAGCTCTTCACTCCCCTGCCTGCTGGTAAGAGGCTCAAGGAGGAAAGGGAGTGATGTTTTGGGGTAGCAAAGAGGTAGTCTGGCATTCTCCTTCAACATGGGAGCAGAAACACAGCAAAGAACAAGCAGCAAAAGTGCTGGGAGATGTACTGGGATGAAATACAGCTGCATTTCAGGGAGGAGAGTGAGAGCCTTCATCCTGCAGGAGACAAGGAGAAAAAGCAGAGTGAACTAATGCTGCTGAAGAGGTTAAGGGGAATAAGATGGTTTTTACAAATATACCAGGGGAGTCCTAAATACTGGAAAGAAAGTGGGAGCCATTAATAAATTAGGAAGGAGATTAAATTAATGATGACTCTCAAATGGCTGAACAGCCTTCTAAAATCTGCCTTTAACACAAAAAAAAAAAAGAAAAGAAAAGCCAAGGAGTGTTTGCAGAAAATAAGGAAACAAAGAAAACCTTATCAAATTGTCAAATGCAATTCTTGAGCAAAAGCAAGGTGAGCCTGTACCTGCTGAGCAGGGCTGGGGGCACCAGGCTGGGAAGGGGTGAGTCTGAGCTTAGGAAACAGTGCAGAGACCAACAATAGAGTTGTTTAAGTAACAGAGAAGCAGGAAATTACCAGAGGATTTGAAGAAAAGGAAGTACAGCAGCCTTCATGAAAAGACAGTGATCCCAGAGGCGATAACTTTACGGCTCCATCTTCAGCCCAACAATGCAGCCGATAGCCAGGGAGACTTCTGGAAAATGAGAAAACAGTGGCAATGTCTCAGTGAGGGCAGAGGGGGACCAGGCATATGACCCACAGCAGTTTTACCCCCTTGACTCATCCTGGCACTCCTGCCCCCTCCCCACCCAGTTTTTTGTGCCAACAGTCAGAGGGCTGATGCTAAAATGGTACTCTAGTAAGTGGGAAAATATGTTTTCTGCTTTTGAATGAATGAATAGTTTGGGTTGGAAGGGACTTTAAAGATCATCGAGTTCCACCCCCCCTGCCATAGGCAGGGACACCTCCCACTAGACCAGGCTGCCCAGTGCCCTGTCCAGCCTGGTCTTGAACACCTCCAGAGAGGGGGCATCCACAACCTCCCTGGGCAACCTGTTCCAGTGTTTCACCACCCTCACTGTAAAGAATTTCTTTCTTATGTCAAGTCTAAATCTATCCCCCTCCAATTTATATCCATTGTTTCTAGTCCTCCCATCTGATATTATGTTAAAAATTCCTTCCCCTGCCTTTCTGTAGGACCCCCTCAGGTACTGAGAAGTTACTCTGAGGTCCCCTCTGAGCCTTCTCTTCTCCAGGCTGAACAACCCCAACTCCTTCAGCCTGTCCTCATAGGGCAGTTGCTCCAACCCTTTGATCATCTTCGTGGCCCTTCTCTGGAGCCTCTCCAACAGCTCAATGTCCTTCCTGTGTTTTGGACTCCCTCCTTTGGGGACTGGCCAGCTCCGGGGATCTCAGCAGCTCTGATGCTCTGGATGGAGCCACACTGGGTTCCTGTTGCTGGAAATGCATCCACAGCTCTCCTGGAGAGTCAGAGGAAGGACCCAAGGAAGGTCCTAAGCAGATGGAAAAGGAGAAATAGCAACTATAGGTACATCTGTTGGATGTCTCTGAGATGGAAACAATGAATTCTAGGACATCTGAGCAAAACATCTTATTGCACAGGAATGGGAAAGAGCCCCCAAAGTCCTGGCCCACAATGGGAGAACAAGTTAGAATCATAGAATAGTTTGGGTTGGAAGGGACCTTCAAGATCATCAAGTTCCAACCCCCCTGCCATAGGCAGGGACACCTCCCACTACATCAGGCTGCTCAGTGCCTTGTCCAGCCAAGAAGTTCCCACTTCTTGACCTGCTCTCTTGGTTCCTACAGGATCAATCAAGCCTCATGAGATCTGTCACATCATCATCATCATGAGATCTTTCTCCACAAGTATGAGAAACATGTCAGGGTTGAGCCTGGAGCAGAGACTTTGGCCCAGATTTTGCAAGGAGGAGGCTCAGCAGCAGTGAGTACTTCTGAAATCAGAGCCCTTGGTTTGCCCAGAAGCAGCTCCCTAGTGCCTGGTGCTTGGCTAGAGATGGAATAGATGCTGTGCTGCAGAGAGGGCTGTGCTGGGGAGGGGATGATGTGGTGTAACAGGCACCAGAAGGGAGACTGGAGTGATGACAGCCATGTTCCATTCCTCCTCCCCATGCTTTAGGTGTTGCCAGCTTGGCCACACTCATCAAGGAGCAAGGGAAAGGTCTGATGAGGGCATCTGAGGGTCTTGGGCTAGGAGCAGCATTTGCAAAGGCATACAGGGTGCCTCCAGGAATCCCTAGGGACCCTGCAGGAGCAGCCCAGGGATGTGGGGTGTCCTGGTGCAGCAGTTGTGCCCCAGCCTGCAGCTTGTGTGCTGCCTGGGCACAGCTGGAGGCACTGCTGGCCCAAGGAGATACAGGCACAACCCAGAGAGACACAAAGAAAATTATGAAGGGGCTGAAGGAGGGGATTTAGGAGGCAGATTAAATGAACTAAATCTGTCTAGCTCTGCTGATCAATCACGCAGGCAGGAGCCAGATAACTGTCTCTGAATGTCTGAAGGGTGAAAACACTGAGGAAGAAGGAAATTATTTCAGGGACTTGAGGATGTCCGAGGGGGAAGAGGAATGCCAGAGCTGCTAACTCAGCTCTTCCTACTGCTCATGATGGATCTTCAAGAGCAGGAGATGGAACTGAGCCCCACTCATACCATGCCTGGGCTGCAAGAGAAGCTTCTGGTGGGTGGCTGGGCAGTCAAGGTCTGCAGAAATTAAATATGGGATGAGAAAAGGGTTATGAAGCAAGAACATGATGGGGAAATGGGGCTGTGCAAGGGGAGCAGTGAGTTAAAGAAAGAGAGATGGGGCTGATGATACATTTTCTGTTGCATCTGCATTGTTACAGACCTCAACTTTGGCAACATGTCTCCATGGGATGCTGTTATCATGTCTGCATGGAGTCAGCTGATAGTCCTGGAGATCTCTGGGCAGAAACTGTGGTAGGAGAGCCCTGTATGGGAAGGTGGTCCCTTGCACAGTCATTGTGCAGAGAGTTGGTGTTGGAGAGGGGTGGATTTGGGTGCCTTCCCAGCTGAGGAGAGCTGTCACTTTTCCCCACTGCCATTTCCAAGGCACATCTCTCAATGCCATAGAGCAGACCTGCAGAGCAGGCAGCAGCACTGGATGCAGGATGGATCATGTTAACTCATCCACCTCCCTGCTCATGCCAGCCTCCCCCTCATCAGCCCATCCTGCTAGTTTATGAAGTCCTCTGGTAGAGCTCTGCCTTGTTCAGGCTCTTTATCTGTTTTGATTTTCTATGCACACTTCTGAGGCACCGAGCAGACATAAAATAATCAAAAAGACATTCCCTGGATAAAGGCCACTTTTGTTAGGAACACACCAAATTCTCATGTAAAAGCATACAAATTGGAGTTTGTTTTCTATCTTTGCACCTTTTGGGCCCTGCAATCACCAAAAATACCTTGTGAGGAGAAAGCAAAATATCCTGGTCAGCTCTTTCACACCCAGGAAACATGATGCAGTGCATAAAGTTCAGAGGCAGGAGTGAATAACAGCGACTTTCATTAACTGTCAAGTGAAAGCAGAGCCAGGCTCAAGTGCTAATTCCAGTTGGGACCCGTTCAATAGCAAATTAACCTGCCAGTGATCTCCCAGTAGGCTACTGAACAGAGCAGAAGGAATAATTTGAAACTAGGTTTGTAGAGGTAGGTAATATCTTTTTTATTAGATCAGCAGATAATTTGCAGCCAGATATTTATTCAGTGAGGCTCTGCCTGCGTGAGGGGCTGCCTGCCTCTCTTTCTCAAAGAAAGGGTGAGGACCTTTTCAGCTCTTGCCGTGGGTTGTCTGCACGTAGGCAAAAATCATGATGGACCTCACACATCGTGGGCTGGATGGGCAGGATGCCAGGGCACTTTAGGTGCTAGCACTGAAGCTGGTTTCTGCAAAACCTTCCTAGAAGAGGAGGGAGCGGATAGAAGAAAGCCACAGGGATGCCCCCAAGGGGTTTTGCTTCTGCCCCCTCCATCGCAGGGGTGGAGAGACAGGGCTGGCCGGCAATGAGCAGCACGGCAGGAGCATTACATCAGCAGTGCAGAGCCGCATTGGCTGCCTGGCACCCGAGCAGGAGGAGGAGGAGGATGCTGTCTCCTGGCAACCCTCGCTCTTGTCTCATCCATGGGCAGCAGCAGCGAGAGCAGCGCAGGACCACTCGCCTCCCGCTGCATCCCTCTCCTCCCGCAGCATCCTTTGCCTCCCGCAGCATCCTTTGCTTCCCGCGACCTAGAAGATCATGGGCAGCACCCCCCTACCAAGTGGGGAGCTCACTGCTCCACACAGCAAAGGTTCTGCGACTTTTCTGGCCCTGATGAGGTCTACTGTCTAATGTGGGGCTACTACTCAGCTCCCCATCACCCCTTGAGAGTGAGGGTAAAGGCAGTTCCGAGGCTGAGCAGCGACAAAGCTTCCCAGCCAGCGACAGGAGCAAGTGTAAGTGATGGGAAATCAGACTCTTGATATTCTGGCTCACCCCCAAAAGCAAGCACTGTGCTAGGTCTGGCTGATGGGTCAAGGCACCCATCCTTGCCATCCAGATGCAGCAGAGAGGAAGTTGCTGTGGCACTGAGGGCCTTTTCTGCAACAGCAGCTCCAGTTTTCTCCATGCTGGGAGGTAGGAGCAGGGATGTGAAGAGGCAGCAGCTGCAGACAGCAGTGGTCCTGCATACAGCCTCTTCATCCAGGGTAAGGGAGGGCAGCAACTGACTAGATACCATCCGCATGTGGTGCTGCCATCAGTCTATCATAGAATCATAGTTGGAAGGGACCTAGAAGATCATGGAGTTCCAACCCCCTATCAGTCTAGGCTAATTGATTCCACTGCTAGCCCATTTCACTTGCCTTAGTCCACCATCAATCCAGTCCTTTGCCTTCTGGCTCCCAAAGGGAAGGAGTTGAGGCAAAATATTTGCACCCTCTCTGCTTGGGGATGGTCTCCATCCCATCCATCTCCTCTTTTTATCCAAAGGTGACTTCCAGAGCATGGCTCCATGCTGTGCCTTCTCTCCATGCCTTAAAGCCTGTGAGATCCACCAGTAGCTTCAGTCTCTGGCTGTGCCACTTGTCCCCATGTGCAGTGGGTGAGTACAGGGCTGTGCAGGCAGAGGTGGCCGCCAGGAGCAGCAAAGACACTGGTATAAGAGGCAATAAAGGCTCTGAATCAGCCTGGGGCTGTCAGCCAGGGCCTCTTCTGGCTACTGGCAAGCTGCCCTCAGTCTCACTGATGAGTCCTACAGCACCAGCCAGTTCAGGGACTTCTACTACTACCAGCCTGGAAAGGGAATAAATAGGGATGAGGCACAAGATGAGCACTTTCCTAGTTGGAGGATGGATGCTGGGATGGACTGCAGGAGAGGCAGAGGGGTGGGAGCAAAGCACATGCATCCCAGAGGACCTGCTTCTTCCTGAAGGAGATACTGGCTCCTGAGTTTTTCGAGCCAGGAGCTTAATTTGCAGCCTATTCAGCAGCATCCTCACTAGTGAGGGGGTCTGAAAGTACTCAAAAACCCCAGGCTGGGGAAAACCCTGGTGCCTGGAAGCCAGGGCAGCAATGGAGGCAGAGCAAGAGTTCTGGGAATGCTGGTGACTGAGCAGGCTGGAAAAGAGCCAGGATCCCAGGGCTCCTGACCACTTCATGCTCAGTCAGATGCTCCCACAGCAGTGGGTGAGATGCTACAGGAGGGAGGAAAGCTTTGTGGAGGGAAGACAGAGAGAGAGGAGGAGGAGAGGGAGGGAGGGGGAACACAGGAGAGACTGCACTTGATGAGGAAGACAGGAAGGGGAGGCAGACAGGAAAACTAGTCGAGGATGATTGAGGGAGAGAAGGAGGACGAGTGAAAGATTGAGACAGAGTGATAAAGAAAATGTCAGACAGACAGGAAAACTAATAAAGAATAATAACAGCCCCTGGGTGAATGCATTACAGGCAGCTGCCCTTGGCTGTGTGTGTGTGAGCCCAAGCACTGTGTGCCCCCCCTGCTCCACACCCAGGGAGGACAAGGAGGGACATACTCTGTGGCTGGCCACAGACACAGCCCCCTCAGGACATGTGGTCACATACAGAGCATCTCTGCCAGCACAGGCTTCACTGCACACAAAGCCCTGTTGATGATGCTGCCATCATGGAGTGCTCTCAGCTGTGTAAAAGGATGGCATGTATGTACATACATGTCAGTAGCCACTGGTCCTGACATTGCTTCTCTGTTTCTCTTACAATTTGATGTGCTGAGAGACCATGGACATGCCCTTTCTGCTCTTTCATTTTCAGAGTCAGCCTCCCTGTGCTTAGAATCATAGAATCACAGAATAGTTTGGGTTGGAAGGGATCTTAAAGATCATCGAGTTCCACCCCCCCTGCCATAGGCAGGGACACCTCCCACTACATCAGGCTACTCAGTGCCTTGTCCAGCCTGGCCTTAAACACCTCCAGAGAGGGGGCATCCACATCTCTCTGGGCAACCTCTTCCAGTGTTTCACCACCCTCACTGCAAAGAATTTCTTTCTTATGTCAAGTCTAAATCTACTCCCTTGTTTCTAGTTCTCCAGCTTGTCCCTAGCCCAGCCCTTGCCTGGCCACCCTTCTTGGCCCAGGGATGCCATGGGCCAGGAGAAGAGAGATGCTCAGGCTGTCCCTCTCTGAGCACAGTGCCAGACTGCAAGAAGGATGGTCTCAAGAAGGACTGGGTGCCATGTGTTCTGGTGAGGAAGGCTCAGCCTCCCACTCCTTTGCTGTCTCCACTGAGCCTCACATGCTGCTGGGTTAAATTAAAGCTGACAGGGTAAGTGGAGGATTGGTCCTGGAACCACATCTCCCCCACATCATTATCCTCCTGCCACCACTCACCTCTGGCCTTGGAAAACTCCCAGAGAGTGTCCAGCTCCAGTCAAGGCAGGAACTGACTAACTGAGCCCAGCTCCAGAGGGTGTGAGAGTTCTGTTCTCTCTTGTTGTGGCTCAGGGAGGTGGGATGCTGATTTCACACTGGCTGAGAAAAGTGCCACAGGACAGAAACTGGGAAGGGCAAACTTTGTACTGAACAGACTCTGGCTACTGACTTGTTCCAGGTCACAAGGACTGGGGACAAGCTGATAACTTTCCAGGCACAAGGCAGCCCAGGGACTGATTCTGGGCAGCTCTGGAAGATGGAGATGGGAGGACTAAGACTAGAGATGAAGAAAGACTGGAGGGAGAAAGCTGAATGAGACAACCAGCTTTGCCAGGAGTGGAGGAAACCAGCTCCTAGGACATTCAGCTGGGGATGATTTCCTCTCACATGAGTGACCCATTTGAGATCTCACCATGTCCCAGAGGCTATTTGACAGGATGTACCAGCAAAGGGTTGAGGTGTTGCTGCTGCATTCAGCCACTGCTGGTAGCTGTGCTGATGCCTATGCCAGCATCACATCAGGCTGGAGGTGAAGCCCTGGGATAGCCAGCAGGATTTTATCATCTCTTCATCTCCTGCAAATTTGAGTCATGAGGAGCACGTTTCAGGCTACAGAGAATGATGCTGATGGGTGAAATCAGCCTTTGTTTTTTTTCTTCTCTTTGGGAATGTCCAGACCTCCCCTACTCTCCTTACCCCCAGCAAATCATTTTGGAGTGCAGACATGATGCTGCAGCTCATCTCCATGCTGTTGCAACTGGCACCCTGGACAGACCTCTGAAGTTGCCCACAGACACTTTCCCCTGTTTGCTGGGAGGCTCAGGGGCAGTTTCTGCAGCAGCAGCCCTCCATCCTTTCCAAGTCACAGCAGCCAGAGAGCCCTGCCCACAGTAGCTTTGTGTGAGTGTGACAGCCACTGTTAACTTTGCCTAATTCTTCTCCCCCTCTAGCCAGCAGCTAGAGGGCTTGTTTCAGCCACAATTACAACTTCTGATGCCTGGGTCCAGTCTACACGTGCATCTAGGTCCCACAAGCAGGTTAGCTGGTGAAGAATTTATCTGCTTGGTCTTTATCTGTGGTTGTGTAGGTTGATAATGTGTCCACACCCCACTATAAGGATGTTAAAAATTATGTCAGTGTGGCAATGCCAAAGCAAACATCTCTTGTCTGTGTTTGCATGGGGCTGACCAGAACACCCCAGTGGCTCACCACGGGATCCTTGGTGATAGTGCAACACTAAACTAAGCAATGGTAGGTGCTGGTGATCTTCTAGACCCTCCTCATACTGCCCAGAAAGACCAACAGAGCATCATGGGTCTCCAGATGACTCCATTTCAAAGATATAACTGAGGAAGGGTTTGGTGTCCACCCTGACATTGCACACCTCCACGTCAAAGCTTGCTGAAAAATTTCTCTCTACAGAATTAAATCTGATAACTTCACCAGCTGGGGCTGTTTCACAAGTGAAAGTGGGACTGAACTGGATGCTACCATGGAATCTGGCAGTCCCTAATGACATCAGGGTGGAGAGACAGGCTTGGGGAGCTGAGTTATCTGATGCAGCACGTTCATTTGGAGGAGCTCAGGGTGGTGAATTTAAGACAAATGAATTTTCTAAGGAGTGTGGGTGACTGGCACCCTGGACAGACAGACAGGCAGGGAGGGAAAGACAAGCTCAGGGAGGAAGGACAGCACTTCCCTTTCTGGGAGCATGGCTCCATTTGCACAAATCCCACGGGTATGTTCACACCAAGCCCCCACCACCACCTCCTGCTCAAGTGGCTTTATGTGGACCAAGCTGAGCTCCATGACTGCCACAAGGAGAGTGTGGTCGAACTGACCATGCCCTCCTTGTGTGAGTAAATCATTGTGCAAGACCATCCCAGCATGAGAACTGGGAGGTTCCTGCCAGGCTGCAGGGTGTTTGCAGCATTGCAGAGGGACTGGGATCAGCTCAGGAAAGGGATGGGAACAGCAGGGTGGGGTGAAAGCTGCTGGGGGAACAGATCAGATGGCTCCAGTTCAACTGTTATCAGTAAACTGATAGACTCTCCTGTCTTGGACAATGCCAATTCCCTGTTAGCAGGGGGGAAAAAGCTTCTGCTTTTACATTAGCTGCACCCCAGCCTTCTTCCTATCAGTCTGCCCGTGGGAATGTGAGCTAAGTATTCTGCTGGGGTTTCAATTCGAGAGCCCCCTGCAGAGGGGGCTGGTCTTGCTCTAAATCTCCAAATCTCCTTCATCACACTGCCAGACAAGCAGAGCCACTGTGGCAAACTGCCCGGGGCTGACCCCCAACAATCCCCCACCTCCCCTGAGCCGCTTGCAAATCCCAATCATCCTGCCGGCAATTACAGAGGCTTCTAGTGTAGCACAATATCAATCTCCCCCAGAGGCCACCGCAGCATATGCAGAGACAAGCTCCATTGCAGCTGCAAGCAGAGGCAAACGCTCATCCTATTAATGTCAGTGTGCTACAAGGGAGGGATGAGTGGGGCAGGGGCAGCAGCTGAGAGCCAGCCGAGAAAGGAGAGATTTCTGACATCCTTATCCCATAGTCCTGCTCTTCCTGCACAGTGAGTTCTGTTCCTCATGTTCTTGCTGCAGAGTATGGTTACTGATGCCCATCACTGCCCTCCCCATGGTCACCTCTTGTGGTTCCTGTCAGCACAGTGGTGTAGACCACATTCCCTGTCAGAAGAGATGGTGGCAGCTTTTAAATGGGTTTCAGCTCTTTTTGAACCACCTCAAGCCTCAGGTTGACACAGCAGGAGTTCAATGCCAGGACTGCATCTGTGGCCACAGTCACAGCACAGGTAGGTAGCAAAGGTTGTGCTGTCCCATTGCTCCCCCAAGTAAGACATAAGGAAGTTGCTCCAGCCCTCTGATTATCTTCGTGGTCCTTCTCTGGACCTGCTCCAACAGCTCAATGTCCAGAAGTGGACACAGCACTCCAGGTGGGGTCTCATCAGAGCCCAGCAGAGGGGCAAAATCACCTCTCTGGACCTGCTGGTCACATTTCTCTTGATGCAGCTCAGGATTCAGTTGGCTTTCAGGGCTGCAAACACACACTGCTGGCTCATGTTGTGTTTTTCACCCACTAACACTTCCAAATCCTTACCTTCAAGCCATTCCATTCTCCATCCAGCCTGTATCTGTGCTTGGGGTAAATAAAGGTTTGTGGCAAACTGCTTTGTGGGGTTACTTTACTCTTACCTGTGCAGAAATAGGCTGGAAAACAGGAGCAGGGAGACAAGAGAATCCATGCCAGGGCTCGTTGAACCTGGGGGCAGCAGGTTTGCCAAGGTTTGTCACTGCTTCTTGTCACTTCTTCCCTGAGCCAATTCCAAGGATGGGACACCTGGGAAGAATCCATTAGCTACAGGCACCCCAGTTTTCACACTTTTATTGTAAAGCTTTAGGAAGGGCTAATTACAATGGAGTTGGTCATCTGACAGCTCAGCAAACAAACAGAACAGGAGAGAGAGCGGAAAGGGGATCACAAAGGTGTCATGCTCACTGCTCTGAACAGAAAGAGAGTTACAAGGGAATCAATTGTGCTCACAGCGCCTGGGGAAAACCAAGCTCAAGGCCCAAAAGCCTTCCCCGCACAGGGAAATGCATCACACATTGAGAGCAATACAACCTTAGCAAGAGGCATTGCCTTAGACATAGGTCACCATCTGAAAAATAGTTGGGTACTTTTACTCTGCCGTAGGATTTCTCCTTTAGAAAAGCTACACCTGCATGTACATAAAACTGTACAAAAAACAAGGCATCACAAGCAAGGAAATGAAATTCTCGTATAAATAGAACCAACACTGAAGAGCTACAAAGGGGTCGCTTTAGATCCTTCCCACGCAGCCCGCCTGCTCCCTGTCTCCCACCTTTGGTTTTACCCCTGGCTTGTCCTAGTGCAGTGTGAGATACAGTGAACCCCTCTGCAGAGGCATCAAACCCCCTCCTCCTCCTCCTCCTTCATCTCCTTCTCCTCCTCCCTGTGCTTGTCTTTACTGGAGCCCGTGGGGGGGCTGCCCCCTCCACGTGCACAGAGGCTTTATCCTTCTGGCTTATAATTGTGCAAATGAGTTTCTTTCCCACAGCACCTCTTCTCCCTCCCCCAGGACTGATCCCCAGTGACACTGTCAGCCTCACACTGGGACAAATCCTCACTCTGGGATCAATGTCCAGCACCCATTCCCACTGCACCCCAAATAGCTTCCCACCCCACCCTTTGGCACATCACTGAGGACCCACTTCTTCCCCTCACCTCCCTCTGGACACCCATCCCCTCACCATCTCTCAGACACCCTGTGCCCACTGTACTCTCCCCCTCTGAAGACCCAGTCCCACCATCCTTTTGTGCACCCCCATGAGATTCATCCCCCCCAACCCTCCCTCCCCATGGCACACATCCACAGCATCCCATCCCTCCCACTCCTTGGGGAACCCCTCTGCACTTACCACCCCCCTTGCACCATGCTCACACTCAGAACATTGCCAGGTGCTCCAGGAGACAAGACAGCAACTCCAGCCACGGGGCTTCAAGCTTCAGGGTTCCTCTGGTGACCCCAAGCAGAAGGTAGGGAGCCCACTTGAAGGTGAGGGGCCAGGGAAAGCTGGTCCTGGACAAGCACCCCTCAGCTGTGGGTATGTTGCTCTCCCAGGGGGTTTTCAAGAGGGGCACTGGACACTGCCTGAGCCAAGGGGAGGTGTGAGCAGTGGAGTTGGCAGTGGAGTCAAAGATCCTGGCCAGCACGGCCAAATTGCACATTCTGCCCAGTTTGGCCCTGAAACTACAGAGTTACAATAAAAACAAGTTCAGGAGCATGATCTGCTCAGGCAGCAAGGCCAGGGGAACGTGGGCCATGCTGGGTGGCCACCATGGGCAAAGGTAGAGTAGGAGCGCCCGGACACATGGATGGATGGATGGTCATCCACCAGGACCATCATGCTTGCCTTGAGGGGACCCCCAGCTGGTAGGTGGGAAGCAGCAGCAGGAGGCTGGGAGGAGGGTCCTGCCTCCTCCAGGTGGCACCCCGAGGTGCAGAAGGTGTGGATGATGCAGTGTGGTGTGATGCCACCCAGGGAAGGTGAGGAACAGGGCTGGGGCAGGGAGGAGGGTGTGCAAGCAGGAACTTTTTGCCACCCTTCCCTTGTCACCCAGGCTCAACTCGCACCACGTCCTCTCCAGTTGACCAGAGCTGCAGCAGGGAGCTGGCTGCACCTTGCCATCACTGTCCAAGCAAAGGGAGAGGAGCTGCTCAGAGATGCTGGATGGGGAGGGGGAGGAGGCTGGGCAAGGGGGACCCCTGTGCAATGCACCCCAACAGGCACTACAGCTATGGCAGGGCAGCCTCTGACCCCACAGTGCCTGGGATGCCCTGTCCCTACCACGTCCTCATGATGGTTGAGCCTGGCAGAGCCATCCATGAGCCCCAGGGTGATGGGCTGCACGGAGCAAAGATGAAGGGCAGGGGGAAGTGTCCTGCAGTTGCCACGGGCCTGGCTCCCTAAGGAAGATCCCAGAGATGAAGACAATCGATGCGCGCGCGAGTACGGGAAGAACAAGGGTGCAGCACGGCCCTGCCCCGCAGCCTGGCGAGGGAGGACTGGGAAGGGCTACCCAGCAGTGAGGTCCCCACACCCCTTCTGCCAGGGATGCACCTGGAGCACCCCACAACAAGACTGTGCCCCAGCTCCTGAGCGAGGAGAGAGGCTGAGGAAAAGTTCCCAGGCATTCCCCTCGGCAGAAAAGGTGTTCCTCTCCCCACCCTGCGTGGGTACCCTGCGAGGGAACCAAGGATGCCGTGGCAACGGGGACCTACTGGGGAGACCAGTTGAACTTTGACAATGGAAGAGAAAGCTGGATCCCATGAGAGTGGCCCTGTGGCCTAAGGGCAGCGGGAGTCCAGTGGGCAGGGGCTCAGCGGCCCCTGGTGTGACCCTGAGACAAAGCTCCTCCTCACAAAGGCAATGGTGGCTTACAGGCGGGTGGGATGGAGGTCGAAGGCATGGCACAGCCGGACTCTTGGGCATCCCCGGCCCCAGAGGAGGCACAAGGTGATGGGCTGAGACAACACAAGCCATGACGACCTCCCTGCCAGCAGAGTGGGAACAAGGGCTTCTCCGGACCCAGCCGGTCCCTTGACTGGGATCTTCCCCATCCCTCCTCTACCTGTCAGGTGCAGGGAACCCTTCCCCCCCCACACAGCAGACCCCGCCTATGGCACCAGGCAGTCCCTAGGGACCCTGCAGCTTGTGGGCACAGTGACAACGTTCAGAAAGAGATCCAGGCTGAAAAATAGCAAAGTCCCTACAGTCCAGCTAGGATGCTGCCCCTCTCCTCCAGCTCCCCAGCTGCTGTTTCAGGGACTGGTCACATCTCTATTTACAATATAGAACACGAGTGTGGGCTGGATGCTGCGTTCCTGAAGGCTCTTCCACGCAGCAAAACCTTTCAAAGCTGGAACTTGTTCCCTGTGGTTTGTTTCTGCTTTTTTTTTTTTTTTCCTTTTTTTTTTTCCTCTTTTTTTTTGTGTGTTTTTTTGTTTAGTTTCTCTTTTTGTTTAAATGTCTTTTGATTCAAGGACAATAAAAAGTTTTGATCAGGCAGGACTTGAATGTCATTCCTAAGATTCATATTTACAGGAGTCTACAGCAAAGAGACAGGCTCCCCGTGCACGGGGGCACTTCTTGTCCTATGCCCCAGGAACTCTACCAGCTCTGCATGGACCTTTGGTACATAAGCCCTTCTCCCCAGCTGTGCCCTCTGCAGCAGGAGCCTGCCCAGCCCTCCCCGTCACACAGCAGTTCAGAGACATGCATCTCAAGTGCTTGGAAACTGGGGTTTGGATGCTTTCATCCTTTCCCACCCCACCCCTGGCCCCAGGAAACAAGGAGTTAGAAAGATGCTGCTCCTCTCTCATCCCTGCCTTGCCCTGCCCTGCTGTTCACCCAGCTCACTGCCTGGAGAACTGGTCACTGGAGCAATAAAGCATTGAAGATTAAAATGTTCCTCTGGACACTGGCCTCAGAAGTGTGTCTACTCCCCTCCCCTCTCACCCAGCCTCACAGGTATATCTCCCTCTTAGTGGTCTGGGATGAGGGAGTGGTGGCTGGCTGGAAGTCCGAGGTCTGGGTGAGAGGAATTTCCTCCATGGGAGAGTCCTTGCAGGGCTCATGGCTACTATTGGAGAAGGCACTGTACGTGGGGAGCAGGCGAAGGTTGGCCATTTTGGTGCTGCGCTCTTCTGAGAGTCTGGGGCTGCCATTCCCAACTTGCTCTTGACTCCCTCTGTCTTGGTAAGGCACAAAAGTGGAGAGTTTGAGGGCGTTCTTGGGCCTGCGGCTGGGGGAGGACTGGCCGGGCATCCAGCAGGTGTCAGAGTGGCCAAACTCTGTGCACTCCCGGGTACAGGTCCCAGTCATGGCTACATCGGGCAGGGGCCGGAGATCTGCAAAGAAGCAAGTGAGAGCATCGTTACACGGGTACCACTGCCTCAGGGTGTCAGGATGGAGCACAGGGAAGAGCAGCAGAGCCTGGACATCTCTGTTGTACCTGTGTCCTTCACAGCTGGACACACATTGAGTGAGGGAGATGAACCCACAGACACCCAGTGAGCCTTGGCAGATCCAAGGAGGAGAACCCAAGGCTCCTAGAGGCTGATGCCTCCCATCCAAGCTCACAGGCTCCTAGAGGCTAATGCCTCCCATCCAAGCTCACAGACCCAGCTCCACGTGGACAAGCATCCTCCCTGCAGTGGGTGTATGTGGAGACTGGGCAGAGCTCACTGAGCCTACCTGCTTTGGAGATGAGCATTGTCCAAGAAGGGCTCCATAGCCTGGATTTGCCCAGCAGGAGAGAAGCTGCCACTAGACTCATCAGCTGTGGGCACCACCTGGACTCTGCTCAGCTCTAGGAACTCCTTTGATCCAGCACCTCTGGATAACTCAGGCAGCTTCACCTTGCAGAGACAGGGAACTGCCCTAAACACAGTCAGGGTTTTCACTGCCCAAAGGTACAGTCATATTTCCCAAGACTCAACCTTGGGCAGCCCTGTCCTGCTCAGCCACACACAAACCTCCCCAGGTACCCACCAGCAGGAGCCCCATGCCCAGCCAGAAGTCCCTTCTGGTCTCCTGCAGAGCTTGAAATCCCCAAACACAGCAAAGTACACATGGACTAACCCTAGAGAGGCTGGACATATGTGATGCTCATGAGTCCCTGTCCCAGGAGTTCATCAAACACCTGGCCCTGAGAGATTAAAAGATCTGTGGGCATCAATATCTCCCTCCTCCTGGCCCAGTCAGGAAGGTCTGATCACCAGTTATTTGGTATCCTCACACACCCACCACTCTCAGCCCCAGACAAGACAAAAACTCAGTGAGCCTTGGCCATGTCTTTCACAGATGGAGTAGCTGTCACAGCTCTTCAGAGGATAAAACATGGCAGTTCCTTGCAGAGATGAGCATCCCTCCAGAAGCTACCCAGCCACAAGACATTCCTTTCCATCCACCTCAACTTGGGGCACAACATAATCTTTTGCCATTGCCTGGATATGTCACTGCCCACAAGCACCTGGTGCTGATGCTGGGATGAAAAGGGGGGGGGCTGCTCAAGACTTTGAGACTGCTCTGACTTGCAAACATCCCTTCTGCTTCACAGAAGTCCTCTCTCCACGCCAGAGTTCACTCACTGCATTTCTGACAAACAAACCCACAGTGTGAGGGAGGGAAGGAGATCTGGGGATCTGAGACATAAGGGATTTTCACCAGTTCCCACCAGACATGCACACCAGTTAGCCTGATGTCCTCTCAAAAAAGGACTGACCTGCTGGCACTCCTGCAGCTCTGGGAAGAAGCAAACCAGAGACATTCAGTCTGTGCAGAGGTTTCTGCCCTCAGCAGCACTCCCAGCTACCACCAGCTCAAAAATCTCAGACTCAGGCATTCCCCAGTCACCCTGGCAAACTTTCACAGACAGGCAAACCTGGGACAAGAGGGTGGCCTCTGCAGGAGAAGGCTCTGTACAATCCCAAGAAGGGTCATGTCACAAGGGTCCTAAATGACAGCTAAAGAAATGGGCATGGAAGAAAAGATCAAGTAAACAACAGACTGGTGCATCTCTTGCACCAGAACAACCCCCAGGGTTTGTATCACAAATTCTCAGCTCCTTTTGGGGGCTGAGACACACCAGGTTTTCCCCTCTGGTCTCTGTACAGACTTTTGCACTCACACTGCTCCCTGTGGGAGCCACGTCCCATGTCCCATCCCCTGGCACACATGTAAGCTGTGATATCCTGGCAGAAGCCATAAGGACATACCTCAGTGCAGACCCCCTTCACAGCCTGCTCCGCTCAGGGGACTCTAATGGGGAGCAGAAAGAGGAGGAGAGGGTCACATCATTGCACAGTCCCCAGTCTCCACACCCATCCTTAGAATCCTCCTGGACCCTTCAGCCTTTGCTAGCCCTCCCCATCACATTGCACCAAGCCCCACAGCATCCCTCTGCTACCTACTGCCTTCAGGAGTCCCTTGGTCTGTCCTGGCCCTGCTCCACCATCCTGGAGACTGCTTGGCCACCACTGCTGACCTCTTGCTAGTTCCTTCAGCCTTATCCTGGCCTCCCTGGAGCCCCACTGGCCCTTACAGGACTGAGGCAAAGCTTGAATCCACCTGGCTCATGACACCCCAAGATTACTATGTGCAGAGAGATGGGGGCTGTGTGTCACATGGGGACTTGCTCACACTCACACACACACACACAGAGCCCAGCTGGACACAGCAATGTGCTCATGCACCACAGATGGGCAGGCTCAGTTGAACATGTGTGCAAGGGACAGCCATGCTCACATTGCAGGGTTGCAAAAGCAGAAGCTCAAGCATCACAAGGGACACAAGATGCCAGCACAGGGGCACAGCTCACCAGCACAAGTCTTTGGGGTCATTCTCAGGGCTGGCCAGAGACCAGCTCTACTATTTCCTCAGCAAGCAAAAAGCTCACTTCTTAGCTACAGGTAGAAAGGAAGATACAAAGCCAGAGGAAAGACAACTCAAGTTTTCATCTCAACTTTGTGTGAGTGAAAGCAGAGACCAGAGCCTGTGTTCTAGATCCCCTCAGCAGAACAGGATGCTCTGGTGGCAACTGGCTGGGTCATTTTGAGGTTGTGTTACATGGTCCATGTGGCAGAATTACTCACAATCCCTCTCATCTACCACTTTCCTACCAGAAAAATGGGAGACCTCATCATTACCTCCACTTCCAGAAATGCTTTGTTGCTGTGTATTCCCAGGCTGAGGGGGAGATAAGAACCATCTCTTCTCAATTTGGTGGAAGGTACTTTGTGGAGGGCACTGGCAGGACCCAAATAAAAGCTACCTCTCCAGTACACAAAGCCATGGTGGTTTCCTTGTGCCAACAGCCACTTAGAAATCACAGGATCAAGCAGGCACGCTGTGTACAGAGCCTTTTATTCTGCTTTTCCCTTTGTCTGTTTCTGGCACTGAAGTCTTTTTTTCCAGCACTGTCCCTCCACTTGCAGTTTGATGCTGGCATCAGAGCTCTGCCACTAAAGGAGTGCATTGTGTGCCATGAGCACAACCTGCCTGAAGAGCTCAGGAACAGGGCAGGTTGTAATTCCTGAATTAGCAATGATTTAGAGCAAACACAACCCTACAACCTAATCCTCAGTGTATGCCAGTGGTTCATAGACCTCAGTGTGCCACTACACACAGATAGAAATCTTTCTTTGGTGAGAGCCATTGGTGGAAACTTTGCCCACAAGATGCTGATTGTGGACACCCCACAGCACAGTGAGGAGGCAGAGCCCAAATTTCACCCCAGGGTCAAGGTGTCTGCTGCACCTTATGAAGTGTTACTAGGATTTTGGATCTCTCCCCAACCCAGGAACACTGTAAAATCTGACAAGGTTCTCAAGTGATGAGGAGGATGATCACGCCCTTCCCATCATCTCATTTCTCCACAACATCCTGGCCATGCAAAGTGAAAGCAATGTCTGTGCAGCTGCCATGTTTTCCTGAGATTTGTCTTCTGGCTGTGCTCCTTTGGAGAGTTTGCCCATCCTGATATCAGCATTCCCATGCCACAAGGCAGTGCTTTGTTGCCAGGAGGGTTGGGTGGGTGGTTGGACATTGACAGTCCTCACAGTCTTTGCATTTCTCTGGCATCCTCTTGTTAGCTGCCTCTGGGATGCCCTGCCTTGGCACATTGCAAAGAAATGAATCTGGAGCACTAAAAGTCATATCCCTTTGAACTTTTTTATATTAAAAGGGGAAACTATGGGGTCTTTAGACTGAGATGAACCCTTGGCCCTCCCTCTGGGTCTCTGAAACCATGGCTCTGCTCTGGCTGCTGGCATGGCTGTTCTGTCTTCTGCCATCCAGGGCATCTCTGCTCTTTGTGAAACATTCTGTGCCAGGCTCTCCTTTGGGAAGAGGCACACAGGCAGCCCCATTCAAATTATTTCTCTCTCTATATCCCCATGCAGGGCAGGAGCACATCCTAATGCAGACACTTCCAAGAGCTCCTCTAGTGGGAGATGACAACAGGGCACTTGAAGACTGTTAAGAGACAAAAGCAGGCAGCCCCATTCAGCAGACACTTCTTTTTTTTTTTTTTCTTTTTTCTGCAATCATCTGGAAATGTCCACAGTCTGGTTTGGTTCTTCCCATTTTCCACTGATGACAGCCATCAGCACAGTGTGCGTGGTGTGGAGTGCTGTGTGAGCAGGGATGGTGCAGCACAGGGGGGGAAACCTTGTGGTTGAGGGATGTAGCAAAGCACCTCTTGATGGGGAAGACAGTGGGACTGTGAGGATGTGGCACAGCAGAGCATGGCAGAGGATGCAGAGAAGCCTGGGAGAGGGGAATTGCAGCATGCGAGGAGGGACTGGAGAGGTTTGATGGGAGGAAGAAATGGAGAATATGAGAGCATGGGGAGAGCAGCTTGAAGGCACAAAGCAGGATGCTTTCCTGAGGTGTTAGATCAGAAAGACTCATCTTCCCTACCTGGTGGCACAGAGAATATTGGCCACAATTGTTAACCAGCTATCCCTCCTCTGAGCCCAAAAGCACTCTACCTCCTCCTCTAGCCCTTCCCAGGTGGCAGAAGGGATGCAGTGCAAGGTGTTTCCTTCAAAATGGCCATCTTCTAGACAAGGAAGAATGCAGTATTACTAACACAGGCAGCTTCACCACCTGGTGTGGACACCTGGAAACACTCCATCTTCCACACTGACCCCTCAGGGGGTCCCTCCTGGTGGTGACCTCCCATGACCTCATATCCCAGCTGCACTGTCCTCCCTGCCTCCCCCTACAGTGTCTCTGCAATGAGAACAGTCTCCTTGGTGCTCTCTCTGAGAGCAGGAGCCATTCCCCTGCTCCACCACAGCTTACTGGTGCCATTCTCCTGCAACATTGCTCCCTCCAGGTACCATTCCCTGGAGTGTTCACATCTACAGGTACCAGTGCCTACAGTGTGGTTCCCTACAGGCTCCATTCCCCTCCTGGGGTACTGTGACAGGCACCATTCTCCATGGCCACTCTTCTCTGTGAGCATCACCCCCCTACAGAGCAACTGCTGACAGGTACTGCTCCCCCACAGTGCTCTTCCCCACAACTCCTTCCCCCTACAGTGTGGTTACCAAAGGTGCCATTGATCTCTACAGGTGCTTTTCCCCTGTAGCACTGTGCTCAGGAAACAGCCTTCCCCCATGGCACTGCTGCCTACAGGTACTGGTCCCCCATGGTGCTACATCCTCCAGGTGCCATGTTCTGTGCTGCTGCTCCCTCCAGGTACTTCCTCCCCCCTCTACTATCTTCCCTTCAGGCACTGCTGTTCTAAAGGTGCCTTTTCCTCCAGGTACCATGTTTTACACTGCTGTTTCTTCCAGATACCACTCCCCTGCAGTGTTCCTTCCTCCAGGCACCACTGCTTCATGGTCTGCTCCCTCTTTACAACACCTTAACAAGTACTGCATGTTGGAGAGGGTGCCCCAACAGCTCATTTACTCATACTGGCATTCCCATTGCTATTCTATTCTATTCTATTCTATTCTATTTATTCTATTCCATTCTATTCTATTCTATTCTATTCTATTCTATTCTATTCTATTCTATTCTATTCTATTT
>VZTY01029246.1:40298-75066 GCA_013400935.1 Turnix velox
CATAGGGCAGTTGCTCCAACCCTTTGGACCCTTCCCTCATTTCCACTTGTTGAGAGGCTGTTGTCTTGCTGAGATCAAATAGAGGGCTGAAGTGTTGGAGAGGGAGCCCAGGTGCAACCACACTGCCCAGGGAAGAAGGAGCTTACACCATGTGGCTTCTCTACACCAGTGCTGAGTTGTCCCTGAGCAGATTGTGTGGTTGCATCAGCTCACACGAAATGAGCCCTGGTTCCTGCAAGGGAACTTCAGCTTTCTGAAAGGAAAAGGCAAATGCAGGGGCTGATATGGTTAGATAACCTCTGAGTCAAAGCAGCCTATCCTTGGTATCTCTCTCCAGATGCCATGACTAATGTTAGATTTATGGAGTGTCCTCTCTGCAAGTAAAGCAAAGAGCTGGCGTTACAACCACTTAATGGAGGTGACTTCAAATCAGGATGGATGAGAGCTTGTGGGAAGGAGACAGGAGGAGAGATTCATTGATAGTGAGAGCACAAAGGATAAAAACCCTGGGGAAAAGCCAACAACTGAGACTGACATTTGACCTGTCTCAATAGCAAAGCCCACATTGATTTCACCGAGGACAGGAACGAATCCCCTATCCTCTATCTCTCATGCCTATGAGAGGGATTTTCCACCTGAGGGATCTACACATGACCAGTCCTTCAAACTCAGGCACATGCTATTTTTATGAAAAAGAAAATGCACTGTGAAAGTCCTCAAGAAGCTCAAATGGGAGACTTCATAAGCTTCCCCAGGTTTAAGTTTAAATCCCACACTAATGCAGGTCCCTTTTACATGGGAAGAGGCACTACCAAGCAGGCAGGCTTATAAAGACTCAGGAGCATTCAGAGCCAGATAAAGGGGAAATAACTGAGTTAGATCACACAGGAGGTAGAAATGGCATGTCAAATTACTTCAAAAGGAGCTTTCTGAGGAAGCAAGTCTTTGAAAACAACAAATAGTCTGGGGCTGCTGAGGGATCTGAGTTGTCTGTTGCTTTTTCTGGTTTAGATGAATGCTAAATCCGAACAGCAGCCTCATCCTGCTGCTCACTGCCCCTCTGCTGAATCCCTGCTTTCTACAACATCAGCCACACAGTAGACAGGTTGGGAAAAATGCTCTGACTGAAGAGTAATGCAGCAAAAAAAAAGTGACATGGAACTGCTTCAGCCTTATCATCTCCCCAGTGCAGCTTGCCATGCAGCCAAAGAGCTGTGCTGGCACAACAGAGGTGATGGCACAGGGATAGGGATGAGCAAACCAAGGCAAAGATGAGGGTGCTGCCTGTTTTGGCACCTGTGCTGACAAAACACACAGGGTGCTGGCTGTGGTTAACAGGTTCATCAACAGAAATTTCATAACTCAGTGGTTGGATTTTCCCTGTGGATGTCACATGGACTGTCTGCATTTACCCCAGAGCACATTTCCAAAGGCAGGACACTGCAAATGCCTATTTTTAAATGGTATAGAAAACACAAAAGAAGAGTCTGAAGGAGCTTTATCCAATTTCTCATCCTGAGGAAATGTCCTCCCTGGAGACCAACATGGTACCAATGAAGAAATTCACAATCTTGCTCCTCTTGATTATGTCATTCTGCAAGTCTCTTCCTGTGACAATTTAGTGAACTTCAGTTGAACCCAGGAATAGTTTGAGGATAAATCATTCTGTGGACCTTATACCAAAGAAGGGATGTTTAGATTCAGCCCAGATAGCAGCAGCTGTGCATGAAAATTGCATGATCACTTGCAATGGTGTTTGCAAACATTGCAAGGCAAAAGCAAAAAAGCTCTAATTCCAACAGTAAGCAACAGCTCATCCTGCAGCCACCTTGTGAAGGTGAAGATTTCCCTGTTTTAATGTCACTGGAGCTGTATGGGTGCACATCCTGCCATGGGCTTGTTGAGATGGTGGGAAGTCCTCCTACCCTGGACTGGAGAATATGACATTTCTTGGTCTCCCAGACTGGGATATCCTCCTTTCTCTGGGACAGAGCAGAGCCCTCAACACAGGAAGGATACTGAGCTATTGGAGAGGGTCCAGAGAAGGGCCACGAAGATGATCAAAGGGTTGGAGCAACTGCCCTATGAGGACAGGCTGAAGGAATTGGGGTTGTTCAGCCTGGAGAAGAGAAGGCTCAGGGGGGACCTCAGAGTAACTTCTCAGTACCTGAGGGGGTCCTACAGAAAGGCAGGGGAAGGAATTTTTAACATAATATCAGATGGGAGGACTAGAAACAATGGATATAAATTAGAGGGGGATAGATTTAGACTTGACATAAGGAAGAAATTCTTTACAGTGAGGGTGGTGAAATACTGGAACAGGTTGCCCAGGGAGGTTGTGGATGCCCCCTCTCTGGAGGTGTTCAAGACCAGGCTGGACAAGGCACTGAGCAGCCTGATGTAGTGGGAGGTGTCCCTGCCTATGGCAGGGGGGTTGGAACTCGATGATCTTTAAGGTCCCTTCCAACCCAAACTATTCTATGATTCTATGATTCTAAGTCATCTGCTGTGCATAAGCTGACTTACACTTTTATCTGTTTGCAGTTGGTTCCTATAAGTAAAACCTTGAAGTCTGCACATGGAACTGACAAGCCTAGTGAATAAGAAAAAGCAAGGTGGGTTAGTTCTCACTGTGTTTTCTGAGCCTGAATCCTCTGCAGTATTGCTCAGTAATGGAGCAAATTCAGAGCAGGGTCATCTCCTCCAGGAAGAGAGACAGAGCAAGGAGATGACCATTTTGGGTAGAGCTTCCAAATGGAAGAAAGAATAATGATTAAGAAAAATGAGAAAATTTTCTCCATCCAGTCGATTCAGAGCAATAAAAAAAAATGAAAGGCTTTAAGGGAGGGTGATGACATTTAGTAATTTTCATCATCTTGCCATAGACTGAATGAGAGAATGGAAGATGATACAGTCCAGTCCAGGATCACACAGAATAGCAGAAAACTTGAAAAAAAAAATCAAACTCAACTGCAGAAGATACACACAGAGCCACAGGGAGCTATACATTCTACAAGAGAATCCACCTTCCTACTGCAATATGAAGCTTTATATCTCCTGGGCATTGACTCAGAAGTGCCATGCCTAGATTTTTCACAATCACACAAAGCAGCTACAGTTCAGGGGCAGAAAGAATGAAAAAAAAAAAAAGAAAAAGAGAAATTTGGGTCATTTAAACAACTCCTTATGAGATCTGCCAATGATATTTGGAGAGCTCAAGATCAATCTTACATGTGCACTTCTGTGAGACAAGAAAGACATTGTCAAATAAATTATTAAAGCTATTTTGGACAACCTCTGAGAAGGGAGTTAGCATCCTTCTTAGAAGGTCTTGAGAGGATTAGAGGCAATGTACTTGTTGCACAGTCCAGGGAGGAAGTACCCTTTTTACACTGTGATCTTCAGTATAATTAAGGAAAGTGACCTGGTTGACGTGGCAAACCACAACAGCTCTGACCTAATGGGCTCTTTCATGGCTGTGGTGAGGCTGTGAAGACAAAGATTAGCAGTAACACTGTCTTTCTGCCTATGGATGCCACTGAGTGCTGCTGGAGAGCTGCAAACTACCTTCTGGTCACCTCCACGTTGCTAAAAGGTTGTTGGCAAACTGGCCATCATGCAGAGAAAAAATGATATGGAGGAATGGAAGACTTGAACTCTAATCAGTGAAGAGGAGCAGGAGGTAAAGAATCTCCTCAGGCCACCCTTGCAAGGGCTGCCAAAACACAGCACATCCAGCCAAGATGTGCCAGATGTTGCTGCTGCCTAGGAATGGGGCTGCAGGTCTGTGGTGGCATCACAGGCAGATGGCAATGCCTGGGAAGGCTGGGAGGAAAGGAAACTAGACTCAGTTGCCAAAAAGTCTTGTCTTGGCTCTCAGCAAGGAACTTGAGTAAGTTTCTGAGTGTACCAAAGGGACTTTAAATGCTGAGGAGCTTGCACATGATCTACAGGTATCCATGAATCATAGAATCATAGAATAGTTTGGGTTGGAAGGGACCTTAAAGATCATCGAGTTCCAACCCCCCTGCCATGAAGTGCAGAAGCACAATTTGAAATGGGAGCTTAAATAAGCAGATTTTAAGTCTGGGCTTGTGAAAATGGGAGGGCAGAGAGGATCTACCACTGGAAGGACTCTCACACTTTTGAGATTTGCTGTCAGAATGGGATCTTTCCAACGTGTTCACTATCAGCCACGGTGAGACACAGAAATCACAGAGTGAAATTTTATTGCCTGCATCACGCAGGGATTAGATAAGCTGTTCCTTCAATCTACAGCCTTTCTGGAAATGAAGGAAAATCTGGGCTGAAAGAGTTTTATTAAATCCAGCACCAGACCATGGATGTGGTATCTCAGATCAGTTGGTCAAGCTGTGCTGAGGCATACAGAGGAGACAGAGGACCATAAGAAAAAGGCTGGTCAGAAAAGCCTATAGCTATAAACCAAGAGTGGGAGTTGAGGGTTTTATATATAGCTTGGCCACAAAATCCCTAAGTCATGCTGTTCATGCCTCTTACAGCAGCAGCTGACCAATACAACCTCAGCTTCCCCATACAGATGGAGAAGATGGAGACCTGCCTCCTACAGTAGGCTCTCACCTTCCAAAAAGAGCAGACTGAATAGCTCCAGGTCATCCAGGGGGTCAGCCAAAGCCAGCAGACACCTCAAAAAATGCAGATTATAATTTTCTATTTCATCCCCCCACCCATGGTTGAATTTCTTTCCTGGAAGGGGAGCTGTGAGGATAAACTCATTAACATCTGTGAAATGCAGATAGCTCATGAGATGATTCTTAATTGTATCTTCAGTGATGGCATGCATCAAAACTGGCATGGGGTCCTCACTTTAAATAATGGGGATAAAACAGATTTAAATATTTACCCCCCCCCCCCATTCTGTGGGCTGAAAAACACCATTCAGAAATAGGTTTTGAAATCTGGCATGCCATCATCTCTCAGGTACCTTTGGAGCAGAGAGGGAAAGAGTGAAACAGCCCTCACATGTTACATTTCCTAAATTAAATGTATTTGGTCCTGTAATCTTCCTAAATTCTCTGCACTGCTGACGGAGAGAGGCTGGCACTTTCATAATCCAAGATCTGCATGCGTTATGGCAGAGCAGATCCTCTGCAGAGCAGCATCACCCCCAAGCCCCTTCCAACTAAAGCAAATCTGTGGTACAAGGGAGCAGATGTCTCCAGCAAAAGCAACGGGTGGCCAAGTGGGAGACTAATCTCAGTTCCCAGCTCAATGTGCCCCACCAGAAGCACGACAAAATGTTGGGGAGGAAACAGTGGGCAGCTAGGTAAAATACCAGGGATGACAAATGCCAGGGATGACTGAGGAGCTGGCAGATCAAGTGCCAAGATGCTGGAGAAGTCTTCATCAGAAATGTTGCAATTCCTTCCCAAAAAGGACCTGGCTCAGCCCCTGCAATACAGCATTTTACCGCAGTCTGCACAGTAAAAGGTGTCCAAAAAAGGAGGACACTGATATGTGTGTTAATCAAGTGAAGAACCATCTACAAAAGAAAAGGCATGGATCTGTCTTCCAGTTGAAAAGCTATAAATAGCCTTGCATACTTGCTTATCAGATTGGTGAGGCTGCAGGGATAATCTCCTGGAGAAAGCAATGGAAGCCCTCTTATGCTGGATATTTATAACTAGATGAAAGCCTAGAAAATGCACAGTTGTGTCAGTCTTGTGCTCGTGCTGCAAGATAAGGTGTGTGGGATCCAATTAGTCTCTTTGGTTTAATATAAGGTCAAAAATGGCTTCGTCTTCCCAGCTTTGTGAATTAAAAAAAACCCCCAAACACCAAAATCTGATCTCTTTGAGGGGTTGGTGCTGCTTGAGCAGCTACAGAAGCCAAGACAAGGGCATGGTGAGACAGTCCCCCAAAAGGGTCTTACATTCCTGGAGACTCTGCAGAAAGTAAGACATGAACCTTCTATGGACAAACAGAGAGATGTTGTTTGCACCACAGGATGGTTTGATGTGCCACATCTCTATGAGAAACACAACTCTATTGAACTGATCTAATGCCATCAGTAACTTGTCATCTCTCAGTGACCCAGACCAGTGTCAGAGTCCCCTAATAGTCAGCTTAACAGATCACCATCTTGACCCTTGTCTCTCCAATTCGTTGACCTGCCTTTGTCAGATTATCTGCAGAGCAGGAGAACTGTCTGGAGTTAATGCTGGTGGATTCCCCAGAGCCTTGACCTGGTGTGGCCTCCACACTGAAATGGGTTTATCCAGATCAGGACAGCTTCTGGAGGCACAAAAGCCTCATTCCCAATTGTTGCCATGTGAAGGGAGGCAAGGAAGAACAGGTTGGGGGATGGCAACCACAACAGGGTTACAGGTGTCTCTGGGAGCCTCTGCATGTGTCTGTGTCACATGTGAATCTGTTTATGGTCTGAGCTGGTTTTTGTCCTCCCAAATTGGGAAGAAGCCCAGGGTCTCATGTTCTTAGCTGCCTAATTTATAGAAGAGATTGGATTTTGTGATGCTGTGGGCAGGGAGCTGTGTCCAGGTGCTCTGAGAGAACTGCAATGGGTATTTTCTCCTTGCCTTCCTCAGGTCTGCTCATCCCCACTGAGCAGGCAGTGAATCCCAAGGATCCAACAGGCTCTCCATCTCCTGCTGTAGATCCTCCAGGCTTTCCTCTCTCCTTTTCCTACTTTTAGCCCTGCTCCTCTCTCATTGTCTCTAGGTTTCCTGACACTTTTTGAGGCTCAAACTTTCCTCTTCCAGAACCAAAATCACTACTGATCTGCTATATCCATCAGCCAAGTCTCAAACCACATGCCCTTCAAGCCTCTCCTGCAGGCACAATCTGGTACTCAAGGGAACTTGGGGAGTCCAGAGTACTGTCATCCTGTTCCAGGACTCCAGGAACCTCTCCCTTATGCTCCTCCTGCTTGACTGACTGGTACATCTGGGGTGAAAGTGATTTGCAAAATGCTCTTGGACAGAAGGGTGCCTCATATTGCAAGAGCAAGACATGGATTTGGGAACACTGACAGAGCTGGCACCACCATGCTTTGCTTCAATTATTATAAAGCAGCAAACTGTAGCTTTACTCCACCTCAGAAGAAGGGAGATATGTTCCACTAGACCCTTGAGACCATGAATTTCTTAACAGGGAGGACCCAGCATGTTTGCAGCTCCCTGGACCAGCAGAACACATTCTTGCCATTTTCACACCACACATGAAGGGTGCTCCTAGAAGCAGGAGAACCCTTTGCACCTTCTTTTCCCCTCCCAGAAGCTCCTTTGAACTTGCCAGCTCCCCTCAGCACAAGAGCTGGAACAGGAAAATAGATGGTACATGCACAGCCAGAGCCAGATCTGAGGAAGCAAGGTAAGCTGGCCAGAGAAGATAGCTGGGGGGGTGTGCTCACTGAGGGCAGTTAGGCAGAAAGCACAGAGGCAGCACAAACAGCAGAGCTGGGAGTGAAGATGTGCCAGGGCAAGAGAAACCAGCTCTGCCATGGTGAAATTCCAGAATGGCTCTGCTGGGATTCTCAGGTAAAGATGGACCCAAGCAAGAGGTGACCTGAAGTCTCCAATGAAGCATGGCACCACCATGCTCTCTGATTCTTCACTCCACCTATCTCCTCACTCAAGTTGGTGCCACTAAACCTACTCTCCCTCCTTGCTCTCCAGGAAACTCCTATGGCCCTGACACCCATCATAGCATGGAGAGCTCATCATGCCCCAACCACCCCTATACCTCTGCCCTGCCACAGAGGCAGGGATCCATGAGACTGCCTGACTGTGCCAAGCAAACTCATTGTTAATTGGGCTACAATCATGCATGCTGCCTTGTAGTGTCCTGTTGGGTCCCCTGTCTAATTCATGCCAAGCCCATCTTCCTTCTGCCAAACCTACCTGATTTCTCAGCTCTTCCCACTCCCACATCTGACCTACCCCCAAAACTCCTCCCACTCATCCATCTCTCCACTCCCCAACATTGTCCTTGCTGGTCTCAAAGCCTCAGTTCCTCTCCAGCCCCTCATCCCAACACCACTTGAGCATGTCTAAACTGAGCTCCTCGTCCCATCTCACCCACAGCAGGTTCAGCATTGAGGATGAAGTGCCTTTGAGTACTCGGGAGGGGACAGGCACACATGCCACAAGCACATACCATTCTCAGGGTGCTCCATCTCCCCTATGCTGCCATCAGGTGTGGTGCGTTCATAGTGGTCCTCAGGAAGGGCCAGTGGCCCGATGCGGGGCCCCGACGATGATTTGCTGCTTGGGGTCTCTGATTCCTCCAGTCCACTGTCATAGTAGCTGTGCTGGGAGGGATCCTGCAGGTCCTGAGCCTGGCTGGCTGCAGAGAATGTCACTCGGCGATGAGGTAACTAGGAGAGAAGAGAAAATCTGTTGCATCACCCACACGGAAAATTAAGGCAAAGAGGGGGTCATATAACTCAGCCCCTAAACAGAGGCAGAGTGATCCTGCCCTCTCCTCCAAACACAAGCAGTGTCCACCTCCAGTTCCCTGCAACCAGTCTGAGAGAAACACCAGGGTCCACCATCAGACATCTCAGTGATGCATCTCTGTGCATCTTGACCCACCAAGCCTGGGCAGATGCCTTCTCCTGCCACAGGCAGGCTCCATAAAGATCTCCCATCCTGAATCACTGGCCCACACCCTTCATTGGGGTCTTCATAGAATCATAGAATAGTTTGGGTTGGAAGGGACCTTAAAGATCATCCAGTTCCAACCCCCCTGCCATAGGCAGGGACACCTCCAGCCTGGTCTTGAACACCTCCAGAGAGGGGACATCCGCACCCTCTCTGGGCAACCTCTACCAGTGTTTCACCACCCTCACTGTAAAGAATTTCTTTCTTATGTCGAGTCTAAATCTACCCCCTTCCAATTTACATCCATTGTTTCTAGTCCTCCCATCCTCCCTTTACATTCAAACTCTGCAAGCACTCTTGATGGCCCCAGAGTCCTGCCTGGCCAGATCCACCTCTCTTGAGAACCTCTCTAATAGTATCATTGCCTAGCACAAGGATACAGTGACACCATCTTTCACCTTCCAGCCTCTGACCTGAGGTTCTCTATCAAGGGTCACTGCTGTTTCTTTTATCTGCTTGTTTCAAACACCTTCCTTCACACTTGATCTCTGCAGCTTTGCCTCCTGCTCAGGAGGAGCTCTCTGCAAACAGCCATTAAGCTGCATCATCCTGGTCCTTCAAATCCTTCAGTAGAAACCCCCTTCTTTGTTGTGATTACCAAGGAATGAGAAAGGTAGTATGAGTTCAAAGGGCAAGAGCAGGATGATGAGATAAATGCAGTGAATGAAATACAAACACCACAAGAGAGAAAAAGACACCAAATCACCCATAAAATATAGGAAGGAACCTAAGAAAGGACCTATTTGATGGCCATCTGAAGGTGATGAAGAAGGAGAGGAACCAACACTCCATTTAAGCTTTTCTTGATGATTTCTTTACTACAACTGAGTGGCTATCAGGTGCCAGCACCAACGTGGAAGGGAAAAAAATTGAGAGTAACAGAGGGAAGGAACACACAAGGAGCATTTAGATGAGCATTTAGATGTTTTTAGGTTTTTTGGACCTGATTAAACCCACTACAGGTGCATAGAGACCTGATTTAAATTAATTCAGAGCTGTTAGGGCTGGGGGTTTTTTTTCTGGAGGAGGGGGTTTTTTAAAAATACTTTTTCTTTGTAAAGAATTTGTAGAGAATCAGGGAGCTTCCAGAAGACTGGAAGTGAGCTAAAATAGTGCCTGTCTACAAAGACGAGAAAAAGAAGAGCTGGGGAATTATAAAACAGTTAGCTTAATTTCAGTTCCTGGAAAAATACTGAAACAGATAAAAGAACTCTTTGTAAGTACCTACAAGATAACAAGGAAATGAGTAGCAGTCACAAACAAACATGTCAAGCCATTGAACTCCTTCCTTTGAAAATACATCAGGCCTTGTGGATGGAGGAGGAGAAGCACTAAACATTGTATCTTAACTTTGGGAAGTTTTTTGACACTATTTCAGATGTTTTTCTCATAAGTAATGCAGGAAAACAGTGTAGGTACCTCTCTGCTTAGGTAACAGAGTACAACTTTGAGCTGGAACGATGCCTCAAATGAAATCTTGCTGGGTTGTGTCCCAAGTCCATCAGTAGCCTGGATTTTTTATTAGCTGCTTGGATGACAGATGTGGAGTGAACCTGTCACATTTGCACACTTGTGAAAAATAATCAGGGCTCAAGCAGCAGGCTGGCTGAGGGATTGGGGGTTACAGCAGATCATGGGCTGATGATCTGTCAATTGTGTCAATCTCTCTCCAAAATATGCATCTAAATTGGGATGTGTCACCAGGCACTTTGTCTTCAAGTCACAGAGGGATCTGTCTGCTTTGCTGGGGCCAAGCAGTAGTTCAGATGAGGTAGTTCACCTCATCAAAAGCCTTCTACAAAGAGAAAGCTGCTGCTTTGGACCATAAACAAACAGTCACCTGGAGCTGGGGCCACTGAGCTTGGCCACCTGGGACAGAACACAATGGGAGGTTTAGCCAAGCACGACAGGTTGCCCAAGTGCAATCTTTGTCATGAATGGATGGGCAAGCACCTCTCAGGAGGTCTTTGTGAACACAGAGTTGGGTAGAAGCTGGGGTCAAAGCAGACCTGCATGCAGCAGAATTGTCTGTAGGGTAAATCCCATAAAAGCTTTCACTGCTCAGAGGTCACTGCCCACCATGCCAGGCTACACTGTCCTACAGCCCCCTCCTGCACCCAGAAGTGCTCTCCTCCACCACCATGGCTCATCCCCAGCTTTAAGTTTCTGCTTTTATAAAAAATCTAAAAAAAGGCAACTAGGGATCCTCAGGGTGCCAGCAATAATATAAACAAACAGCCTCCAAAAATCAGCCTGTTGACACCTACTACCCCTCCCCTTAGCTGCCTCCTCCCAAATAGCATCAGGTTTACCTTGAAATGTCAGATCCAGCCTGGCAGCCCTCAGGAGGAGTCTTCTCCACACTGCAGGGCAAAGACAACCCACACTCAACCCAACCAGACATGGCAGTGTGGCACCAATGGGGTTTGTACTCTGCCCAGCCTCCACCATGCTGTGACCAGTGCACTTAAAAAATAATAGTGGTTGTGTGAGGATGAAGCTCTCCTCCCGGAGAGCCTTGCTCTGGAGTCAAGGAAAGACACTGAATCCATTTGTCTGGCACTGACTTACAGAAATTGGGTTTTGTTTGACCTTTCTCTGCTGGGTTAAAGAGCCTTTCAGCAAGCAGTGTTTTCTACACAAGAAGTTTCTTGTACAGTGCAATCGAGGGTTGCCTCTATCTCCTTTTCTCAGAAGTTAAACCAGATTCCTCAAACCTCAGCCTACAAGGCAGGAAAGCAGTTTTGTGGCCCTTATCTTTACTTGCTCCAATTTTTCCCCCCACTCCTCATGACTGGAGATCCCTGCAGGACTGAGGGGGTCCTACAGAAAGGTAGGGGAAGGAGTTTTTCACATAATATCGGATGGGAGGACTAGAAACAACGGATGGAAATTGGAAGGGGGTAGGTTTAGACTTGACATAAGAAAGAAATTCTTTACAGTGAGGGTGGTGAAACACTGGAAGAGGTTGCCCAGAGAGGTTGTGGATGCCCCCTCTCTGGAGGTGTTCAAGACTAGGATGGACAAGGCACTGAGCAGCCTGATCTAGTGGGAGGTGTCCCTGCCTATGGCTGGAACTCGATGATCTTTGAGGTCCCTTCCAACCCAAACTATTCTATGATTCTATGACTGCTGGTGCCATCTCACCAGGGTTTTCCACAGAGATCTGCTACTCATCCTGCTTTCCAGGACTGTATTACCCCTTCAGTGTGACTCATGCAGTGTGACCCTTTAAATCCATTTTAAAGCTGATGCTTTCCAGCATATATAGACGAGCATCCCCTTCCTCTCCACGTACAACTTTGCATTTGGCTGTGTTAAAAATGCACTTTGTTTAAACAGGCCCAGTTTACCAAGCAATCTGGATTGCTCTGCATGACTGCTCTATCCTCATCATGATCTCCCACTCCACCAATCTCCATGTCAGCTGCAAATTTTATCAGCAGTGATTTTATATTTACTTCCAGATCGTTGATTGCAACATGGAATGGCAGCAGGCACAGGAAAGAAGAGCTCCTCCAGGAGAACTACATTCCACAAGGGCTCCCAACCAATGCCAGATTTTCTTCATTAAGCTGTTGAGAATCCAGATCTTCATCTCTCTAACAATGCATTACTTCTAATGAGCAGTGTTAATTCAAAATAATGATGGCAATAATGTAACACGTTATCAGCTTGAACTCTGAGCTGACCAGCCACACGCTTTTTATCTCACACTAACACAAAAACAACCCTGTTGCCTCAGACCCACAGGCATGCTGAGAGCAGGTCCTGTCCCATGCCCAAGAGCAGATGCCTAAGGGAAGGTTTAAGAGCTGGACCTGTCATGCAATGACACTGCCTGGTGTTCTTTCTCTTCAGACTGCGTTGATTGACGTCAATGCTATTTCCATCATTGAGTTTCCTGCCTCAACTATTAACCCAGTTGTTTCCTGGGGCCACTGAGGATGCTCCACACAGCATCCACATCACTGCTCCAGCTGCATCACAACACCCCTGCCCTCTCAGTCCTCCACACCCAGGGTCCCCATTATCCTTCCCAAAATCTTCCATTATCATTCCCAAAATCAGCGAGTTGCCACTTCACATCTTCAAAAACTCTTTGGTGCAAATAGTTTTATTGGATTATTTCAGATATTATTATTATTATTTCAAGGAGATGCTATTTTGAATGTCTTTGCAGGTTATCAGCACATTGGCAGGTGCTGCATCCTCTGATGTTATGTCTCAGTCCGAATTACTAGAATTATTTGCTGAATTCTTTCTGCATTTTTCTACATAATTAACAATCTCCGTTTGGAAATGACAACCACTGGATTCCACTTCTTTTTCAGCACATTTCTCAAAATACTCCTTATTGCATTTAGCTTGTCAAAATTGATTTTCCCCCAATGTTTTTGGCATTTCTTGTCAATTTTCTACACTCCATGACTACTCATTTCTACTAATTGCTATACACTGCCTCCCTTTTCCCTCCCCCTGCCCCACAGTATTTATTGGTTTTCTATTTCTAACTGCTGTTTCCACTTTGCTGCTGCACCAGAAAGGGAATTTGGGGCAAAGCTGTCTGTTTTCTTAGCCGTGGCTCTGAAAAAAGAAATAAAATAAAATTTTCAAGGTTTTTCCCAGTGTTCAATCTTCTATTTCCCAATGGGGAGACCTTCCTGTGCCAGCCTAAACATCTGAGGAGCAAACCCAGTCCCTGTTCCCCTCTTTCCACAGGGAGCTGCCTCGGGCAACTGCGGATGCTCTGATGAAGATGTTCATTCCCTGGTAAATCCTGCAGGTTTCTGTTGTGCTGCAGCTCAGGGTTGGGTTTTTTTTTTAAATTTTTCCTCAGCAAGGAATAGTTTGCAGCTCACACACATTTAACAACACCCATTTTTGAGCCCATTCCTGCTTTTGGCCTCTGTGGCATCATCCCACAGCAATGAACTCGCTGCCCATTCAGAACTGCACCACTTCCCTTTGATTTTTTTTTTTTTCCTTTTACATCTGCTGCTGCCTGGTAATTTTTCCTTGAACTTCTCCTACCTGCAGGGTTATGAGAAAACATGAGTAATTGCTCTTCGCTCTGCCCCTTTCCAATTTCACACTTCTTTGCTGCATCATGTTCTACTGTGTCTTTCAAGAGCCACAATGGGAGAGTACATCCAGCCTGTCCTCCTGAAGACACTGGGCAGCTCAGGCCAGTTCTGCTGCCCTTCTCCATCCCTCTTACACCCCTACCATGGCCCTTCTGCCATAGAGAAGGCAAGGTCATGCCTACACCTGCAGCTTTGGGACTTATCTGACACTAGCACAGACTTGTTTTGATGAGAAATTTTCTTGGGATCTCCCCCAGCTTGCTTGCACACCTCCAAACCCCAACACCAGCCCCTGCAAAGGGGCTTTTCTGTCCTGATGCCATGAGGATGCCCACCCACAGCATCTCTAGGGAAACTAAGATGGCACCTCAGCCCCACTCCCTCCAGCCTCTTCCCTCCATCTCACACAGTTTCAGCTCCCATCAGGATGCCCTATCAAGACAATCCTTCTTGCTAAACCTGGGGAAAGCAAACTCAGCTGAAAGGAGAGGAGTGCTACAAGGTAACAGGGCTATGGGGTGTAGCTCCCCCAAAAAAGCACAGCATCATCCTGAGTGTCAGGAGAGCAGGTCTCATCTGATAGACGAGAAATTCACTAAAGGAAACATTAAAACCCACCCCAGGCACCCATTTTCCTGCTACAGAAATGGTGTGGTGCAGCAGCCACCCCAGAGGTGAGACACCCTTCTTCCCCCCACAGACCCCAGCAAGATAAAAACTGTTAACTATCTCACTGCTGAGCTGAAAAGCAGGATGCTTTGCAGGGCTAACGGGTTCATCTGGCAGCCTCCAATTGCTCCCACACCTCCCCACATCCCAGGAGCCTCGACAGCTTTTTAGCCAGCTGCCAAAGGAGCCTGCTTCCCCAACAGTCCCCACAATGCAGCAACTCACAGGGCTGAAAGCAAACAGCAATGTCAGACCAAATGCCCAGAATACAAAAATAAGTGACAAGGGGACCATTGTGGCACACCACTTGGTCACCTTCAGATTAATTCATGAAACCCTCTCTTTTACAGACCAACCTGGAGCTAAGCAGCATCCCTGGTTAGTAAAAAAAAATTTAAAAAAAGAGCCCAGGGAGCATATAGTGCCCAGGGAGCATATAGTGCCCAGGGAGCACACCCCAAGCTACACAGATGCAATTTTTCACTTAGGAAAGCTTTGCTGCAGGTGAGAATTGTTTAATTGTTTGGTTTGCTGGAGAGGAGCAGGGCACCAGTGTAACACAGCACAGACCTCAGAGCAGAAGGAGGAGGGGAATATTATGCTTGTGGAAACCAGGGCAGGCCTGGAGGAAAGCTGGACCTGAATTGCCAAGAACCATCCAGAGCAACCCTCTAGCTCTAGGAAACAGGGCACAAGCTCATCTCCAGCCACAAACAGTCGACCATTTTACAGCTCATCTGAGCAGCAGCACATGCTCCTGCTGGTGTTTTGAGGTGAGGAGGGAGGCAGAGCTCTTTCTATCCTTTCCTGTTGCTGCTGCCCTGACTTTTGGAGAAGAACACCCCCCTCCCTCCCAGGAGCATCCTTTGCTTCTGCTGCATCTACCCCCACATCCAGGGTTGCCACACCTACTCGTGGTGTGAAGAGCTGGGAAAACTACATGGCACCTGGAAAGGCATCACAGCAAGCATGTTGGAAAATGAAAAGCAAAAGCAAATGCTGCCCTGGCTTGGTGTCAACTGCCTGGCACCTATGATAACCCTCTACTCCTCAAGGACTGCACTCCTCCCTCCTCTCTGGTCTCCTTTATGGTCTTAGGGATACTGTCCACTCCAAACTTTGTGCCTTCCACAGCATCTCTAGGTCAGACTTTCAGAGCATAGGGACTAGCTGTTATTTTTATGAAGAATGAAACACTCCAGAGCTGGATTGCTCCTTTTGGCACAAGATGAAGGAATTAAGAAAGAACTGGTGCAGAGAAAGGGAACAGGTCCTGAGGACTCTTCCTACTTAGACAAGGGAGGGATGTAGCAACCAGACAGGACAATAGTCTGCACACTGCTCCAGCAAGGAGAAGGCAATAGATGGATTCATCTCTAAGCAAAGATGATGTCAATGCACAACTCTTGCATTAAAAAAAAAATAAAAAAAATTGTGCCTTCTCAGAATTTTGTCATTGAAGATGGTGGCTCCAAACAAGCTCTAACAATTCTGGACAGGACTGCTAGAAAACCAAAAAGAGTGATTTTCTGATCTAACTGGCTGAACATCCTTTCTCACAGCCACCATGGCTGCACGAGGCACATTAGCATCAGGGCTGACTCTTGTGGTCCATCTGATGTTCATGAGGTCTTGTTTGGTTTTGTTGGCTGTGCTCTGCCCACAGATCCTTGTGTTCACTCCCTCCACAGTGGGGGTAATTCCCATTAACCTTTTAACTCTTTCATCATTGGCAAATGAACCTACAGAGGAATCCACAACTCGAGGAAAGACACACAGAGAAACCCATGCAAATCACATGCCTCTCAAAACCAAGCATTATCTGAAGAGCATCTACCCTTAAATGTCTGTTTGCATGGCTTCCATCACTGGCAATTGGCCAGTGCTGATCTTGCAGTCAGAAGAGAGGTGCTATGAGTCCTGCAGAAATAATGATAGCAAAAAAAAAAGCCATTCTAAAATGGACATCAGGTCCCAAGGCACTATTTAATGAATAAATCTAGGTAAAAATGTGGGCTGACTCCACATAGGTGCCCTGAAGCCTGCTGAAATTTGCATGATGCTCAAAGAAGCCACCAAAGGCTGGTGCCAACCTGCCTGGTCAGATTGAATTTATCTAACTCATAGCAAGATCTAATGCAATTAGAAATCCATTTAGACAGCCTCAGGACAGAGACTGCTGAACCCCTCAGCCTATCACATCTCCAAGCCCTGTAAGGATGTACAATTTGGCTTTTCTTTGGTTGAAATGAAGACTAGAAAGGAAAATATGGGGAAAAAAAAAAACCAAAACCACCTCATCTGAACCATAAAATTTAAAGGGGTCATAATCTTTATGAAATAATGTCTAAATTGGACAGGCCATGATGTCCTGAAATGTCTATCACCTCCAAGCTGATAATAGAGCCATTTTGCAGATAGCTGATACAGAGCAGAAATTGCTCAGGACACAGGAGGAGGTCTCATAATCATGTTAAAACCATCTGAAGATCCTGGGGAGAAAAAGGTTCTAGGACTGGGAGCAGCACTTAAATGAAGCACTTGAGGAATCCAACAGCTGGAGAGTGGGAAAATAATGCTGGGAAAATAATGAGCTAATCTGGCTCCCAGTTGCACCCAGTGGAGCTGACAGATAGCACTGAAATCTCTGGGAAGAGCAGGGGGCTCCAAGACATAGGCTCATGGCTCTAATAAAAAGAGAGAAAACCAGGAATGCTTCAATGGAAGACTTTAGATGGGGAAGAAAAAGGTCAGTTTGTTGAAATCAGATCATTTTTCAAGTGAGTTTCTTGTTTCAAAGTTGAGGCAGGGAGGGGATAATCATTGCTGACATGAAAAAATTATGCTCTTGCTAAAGTACCACACACTTCAGCATCCAAGCCAAGTATTTATTCTGGAGCTAAATTTAAAAAAGGTCAGTCAGAATCATGCCTTTTCCATTTCCTAGGAAAAAATATCTATATTTATTCTTTGATGTTGGTTGACTTGAGATGAAACAGTAAAAAAAAACAAAAACAACAAAACAATCAAAAAAAACCCAACAAACTGACAAATTCTTGCTAATTTGTTTCCAAATTGAAAATTTTCCTCTGATGGCAACTTTGTTTTCTAACCACCCCATAGGCAAAGGGGAGAAACTTCTGCTTGGCCAAAGGGTTCTTTCTATCCCCTAAGTCTGTGCACCAGCAAGATCCAGACATCTCCAGAGCCCTCACTCTGGTGGTCTGCAACCAGCCAGTGAGTAATGATGAATGGCAAAGTGGCTGAGACAAGAATTCATTTGGAGACATCAAAAAGTTCAGACAAGTATTATTTTAAGGCTTCTTAAGGCCACTTATGTTGCCTGCACTGGTCTGGCATTACCACTTCTGATGTCTCAGGACTGCTGGGAGGAGGAAAGCTTTCCCAAGAATCCTCAAATCCTGGGGGAGTTGTCAAGTCCTTGGGCCAGACCTTGCAGATCCGTAGTTCAAGAAAAATCTCCTGAACATTAAAGAAGGTTTTGGAGCTCTCTTTTCTAGGAAAGAGACATCCTGGTAGTCCTTAATAAGCTGTGATCTACTTGGAAAAAAAAAAAAAAAAAAACCAACCCAAGCTCCTCCAGGCACTCCAGGGCCTCGAATCACAGCACCCCAAAAGGTCTTGCCCAGCCTGAATAATAATGAAGGACTCTTCAAACATCTGAGCTACTGATTTTGCTTTCTACTGGGCTCAAGTGCTTTTGATGAAGACACAGAAAGATTAACAGATTAGTGTAAGAGGAACATCAGACATCACATTAGCAAGACATTTAGAGCATGCTCTTGGTCTGGAGCTCAGACAAGACGTTCCCCCCACCACCAGGGACCAGATATCTGTCAGAGTCTCCCCTGCAGCAGCTTTTGCAGCTGCTCAAGAGCATCGGGGAGTTCAGAGCATGTGAAAACCAGGCCACGTGGGAGCTAAATAGCTCCAGGCTTTCAGGTTGCTCAGGACTTTACAGATGTCTCCGAGGAGTGGATCAGAGCACAATGCTCACCAAGGAGCAGGACAGGTTCCAAGGTGGTGATTTGCTGCCCTGGCAGATTGATGGCTCTAAAGGCAGCTTTGATAAACCCTGACAAGGTTGGAGACTGCCCTGCTGTGCCCTGTTTAAGCAGTACATCAGGAGGAGGATATCTGGCAAGCAAAGAGGTTCTCAGAAGGATGTTTACTTCATGGGACAGGGACAACTTTAGGAATGTTTGGGCAGGATCTATAAAGAATGGTTGTGAATGCCAAAATGGCTGTAAATTATGAGATAATACCCTCTCCTGCCCTCATAGCTTCTCAAACCTACTCTCCCTCCCACACTTTCCTGGGAGCATCTGAAGGACTGAAGCAGTAAACAGGCTACACCACGGAAAGACACTGATGCAAAACAAATATCTTAAGGAATTCTTTGTCTGACCTCCTTTCTCTCTTGAGTTCCCAACCACAGAGCTGAGTTGGGAACTCCACCAGGAAAAGAAACACTACTAGTGGGATATGGGAAGCAGTTACTCAACAGTGCAGGCTGAGACCTGCAGGGAAGTCCCAAAATCAAATAGAAAACAAGATCAAGAGGGGATTTACTGGGTGAAGCCTGAGTGGATGTGAGATACAGGTGACCCTAGCTCCCAGAGGTGAAACCAAAACTGAGCTTCACCCATGATGTTGCATCCAGTATCAGAGGTGATAAGAAGAGGAGGACCAAGGTGTCAGAGGTGATATGCACCCCTACAGCCAGATTCCTCCCCACCCTTGCTTACTCCTTCTCTGCTTCAGCCATGCAGACTGCATGCTTCCTGGAACACTGAAGGAGCAGGGGACCGTGGGAAGAGTCCCTTTTGGAGTAATCTCCTTTGACCATCTTGGTCTTCAGGAGAAGAGCTGGGATAACTGCAGCTTAAGGGGCAGTACATAGGAGCACAGATCTCCTGTGGACCTGGGCTGTGCATGGGTTTTCATGGGCAAGTGTTCTCACATGACAGGTATGTGTGGGGACAGAGGGGGAGGAAAGAGCTTTGGGCTTGACTCAGGGCTCATCTCTGAGGACATCTTTCGAAAGAACATGCTGGTAAGAGAGGGTTTTGGGGTTTCCACAGGGGTTAAGTGTCCCAAGACCCCATGAAGGGGACCTCCTGCTCTTTACAACCCACTCCAGCACACCCCCTTTAGTCAGCCTGTACCCAGCTGTAGGGCTCTTGCACACAATTGACTCCAGGGATGCCTGGGGTGGACATTAGCTCTGGGGGGGTCAAACACAGAGCACACACCTCCTTGCTGTTGTCCCACACCTTCCTGGGCCCACCCTTCCCAGTTTGAGCTGACAGTTCCCAGGGACAGAGCTGCTTCAGGCTCCTTCGCTCCACACATCCTTTAGCCCTGGCTCTTCTCCACAACTCAACACTTCACCCCACCTTGCCCTTTATCATTCACCCTCTCATTACTCCAACCTCCTCTCCACCCAGTCTCATTACATCCCACTGGAACACTTCACCCTCCACCCCCTTCAAGGGCACCCCACCCTTGGTCCTTCACCTACAGCTGCTCTGTGGGCAGAGGGACCACAGCAAGCCTGGGGAATACTCTCCTTCTCAGCACTGGGTTTTCCCCCAGGATGTGTGTGACTGTTTAAGCAGGCTGCAGAGCTGGGCCCTGCTCCAGGCTGGTCTGAGCACAGAGAACAGCAGTGCAGCTGAGAGCCTGGCTGAGCAGGCAGAGCAGTGCTGGGAATATCAATCAGTGAGGCTTGGACCGGTGGGCTGCCCACACAGCCAGCGCTTTCATCGCACAGAGGATGCGCAGCTCGCACTGGGAGCCAACCAAGGACTCGGCTCTGCACCACACAGGGCTCAGCACCCTCTCTATTGGGGCCAGCAGACAGCCAGGAGAGGCTGGTGGGGAGGGAGAAGGTGGAACTCACAGCACAAGCTGTGATCAGGAGAGACAGAGATGGGGAGGAAGGAAAGAGAGCTCTGAAAGTAAAGAGAGGAGAGTAGGGGGGGAAAAGAGGCTAAGCCCTGCAGATTCCAGTTAATGAAGCCTGTGTTCACCCAGACATCTAAGAAGCAAGAGGAAGAGGAGGGTAGAGAGGAGTGAATGGCATCTGTCTTAGCAGAGTGGGAAGAGGGGAGCTGGACAGAGCTTTGAGCCACCCAGGCAGTCCAGCCTGATGTGAGGTGTCCCAAGCAGATAGCAAAGGCTGGGACATGCCTTCAAGGTAGCAAAGGACAATGTTATGAGGGGTGGTGAGAGCAGAGACCACCAGGCAGGAGAGACTCAATGCTCTCCTTGATGAGACAGGGAATTAAACACCACTGCCTGCTTGCAGATATGCCTGAGTCACCTGCCTGAGGCTGCACACTGTGGACATCCCATTGTCCCCTCCCACCATGCACAGGCTGTGCCCCACTGCCACCCCTATAAATAGCACAACTCTCCCTGTGGAACTGGCCTCTACCTCCTCCTGCAGCACACACCCCCCCTGCCATCTTTCTGGGGGACAAGGGGTTGTACCCCTCTCCTACTTCCTATTACCTTCCTCTGCTGCACAGCCTGTAAACATCTCCTGCCACACAGACCCCAGTGCCAAGGTGCTGTGTGGTGCAGGCTGTGAGCACCCTGCTGCCACCTCCCCCACACAGAGCACCCTGCTGTCACTCCCCTGCAGCACAGCCTGTGCACACCCACACCATCTCCTTCTACGCAGGCCAGGCTGCACCATGGGGCTGCTCATCTCCCATGGATGAAGCTCTTCATTTTGAGGTTCCAAATGCCCCACAGAGCTCTCCCAGGGCAGCCATCCCCACCATAAACCTGAGTCTCCCAGCAAAGACCTGCCAGGAGCCACCACACCATCCCATGTTGCTCATGGGGCTTGCAGCATCAGCAGCAGCACAACACCCCAGAAACCAGCATGGCATACACCCCCTCTTCACCCCCTCTTGCCCTCTCCCAGTTACCACCAGCACCTCAGTGATGCCTGCAAGCTGCTGGGTGTGCCCAGTTGTTTTGCAGATTCCAGACACTCTTCCCAACACAGCCCTCAGGACCTCACTGCTGTGCTCCTGCAATCAGTCCCCACATATCACAGTCAGCTCAGAACCCAACACAACCCCTCCCAGGAGCACAATCTGGTTTGTGGTGCCTGAGATCTACTCTCAGCACAGCATCTTTCCAAAACTGGGGAAAAACAGGACAGGTCCCCCATGAACCCTCAGCTCCATCTGCAGCTTCTTTCCTGGATCTATTTATCAGCTCATTCCACCTGAACGACCTTGGGAAAACCCATTGACCCAGGGCAGTGGAAGACTTTCCCAGATATTTGCCAACATCTAAACCTGTTATCTATGGATACTCTAAATTATAAAACAAGACTATTTCATTACAGTTCATTATAGTTACAATCCTACTTTTCACCCTCCCCCCCACAACAGAGTAATTAATCCTGCTTCCAAGCCTGCAGGCAGGTACAGGCACCTCTGCTGAACTCAAAGTAGCTCACTCAAGTTAACCCCACTCCAGCCAGCTCCCCAGTTGGTGGAGGGCTGGAAGTGCCCAGAACAGACCTAGTTAAGTGAAGCCATGAAAAGATCAAGAGTAGCCTCCACCCTGGGTTTAAAAAAACCCCAAAGGATGGAGCTTGGGAAGAGAAAAGGAGATGCTCCTCATGCAAAAACCTGAGAGGCTGCGTTCTTGCCCCAGGTTCATCAAAGAGCTGCCAAGGATAAGGAAGGAAGGGAAATTTCTCTACTAAAGTTCCCAAAGGAAGCAGATAACAAGGCTGAGCCAAGCTCCCAGACTGGCTTGCCCAGCCCTGCAGGGACTAGTTATTTAGCTGCTTGTTGGTGTCTCCTTTCCTCCTCTGCAGCTATCACATCTCCCCGCAGGTCCCAGCCCTGCTTGCCTAGGAGGCCCAGACACTTCCTGGACAGTTCAAGATAAAACCTTCTGCTGTTAGCAAAACAAATGAGGAGGCTGTGAGAGCCAGGGCTGGCACAGGCCTGAAACCACCAGAGCCAGAACCACTGGTTTCCCTGCATGATTTAATCTCTGCCAGCGCCAGGGTACCTCTTCTCCAGCAGTCTGCTGAGAGTGGTTGGAGCCCCTTGGGGAATAGGTGAAACTGGTGTGATGGGTATGGAAATGTCTGCCCCAGTTGGAAACATAAACTATGAATAAGAAGAGATGTCATGGAGAGGGTCTCTCAGCTGTAATGCTTGCCTGGAGGGATGGGTGGCTACCAAGAGGGAGGCAGGAGCCTGAGGAAGCTCCATGTCTGCAGCATTGCCAGGAGGGGCAGTTCCATCTTTATGGGTCACCTGTCTGCCTGTTTCTGCTGCTCTCCTACAGTCCCACAAGCCTGCTTTGAAGGACCATTCCTTGGCCACATCATGTCCCAGGATGGGAGGAGCACCTCATGTCAAATGCTTCCCCCCAGCACTGTTCATGCACTGAGGTTCCACCTGCCACCACGTGCGTCCTCATTCCAACACTGCGGCGGGCAGGAGGCAGACATCTTCCAACCCTCACTGTCAGGATTTGGGTCACACTAGCCAGGTGTCAGCATCAGGGATCTGCTCCTCCATGCACTGGCTCTGGGACATGACTGGACCTCAGAAGGACATGGGGATGAAGGAGAATTTATCCAGAGGAATGCTGGGGTGGAAGGAAGCTGAGGTGGCTGGTCTGTGGCATATGTGCATGCATATGCATGTGCTGTAGACTGTGTCCTGGAGAAAGCTGTCTCCTTAGAGGGACAGGCAATGACTGGAGATGGGAGATTTCAATCTAGGGCAGGGGAAGTTAATACCATGAGGTATCTGGACTGGCCATTCTGGGGCACAGGGGCGGATTTGTGGAGATGGCTAGCCCACATGAGCATTGCTTCTGGGTGCTGCAGGGCCTGAGTGCTTCAGTGGCTGAAGGAATGGAAAATATGCCTGGGAATTTGCTGGGAGCCAGATCATCTCTTTGGGGACAGCAGGGAAAATAAGGCACAACTGGTCAAAAATAGAAAACTTTATTGATGTCAAATCAAACAGGGCAGCTGAGCTCAGCCCCACGGCAGGAGCCCAGCCTGCCGCTTACTGGGGTACAAAGAAGGGGAGAGGGGTCTCCATAGCTCACAGAGGGTACAGCGTGGTGGAGAAATGGGTGGTCTTCACCCAGAGGGCTCTAGGACAAAGGCAAAGGCACACGCACTCATCCCCTCTCTCCCTCCCTAGCTATTTAAGGATAAGACTCAACAGGTGCCAAAGCAGAAATATGGTGCGAGTTAATTGGCCAGATGGCCTGAGAAAAGAAGGTCCTGCAAGCTCTGGGCTCATCCCAAGACCTCCTGGGACAGCTCCAAGCTCTAGTGCACACCAGCGAGCAGCCCTTCCCAGTCCCCAGCCAAGATCTACCTCCACCCTAACTTTGCATGAAGCAGAAATCCCTGGTTAGACCAAGAGCAGTGAGTGACCCGACCACAGCACGCAGCAGAGACCCCCCCCACATGCCCAGTTATTCAGCTCCAAGCATGACACCAGACCCAGGCACAGCACACAGCCAGACCTGTGCCACCCCGGCCACTGGGATCTGCTCTCCTCCTCCTCTGCAGTGGCTGCAGCACAGCTCCTGCAGAGCCATAGCTCGGGGCTCCCAATGTTCACTCTGAGGAAAACCTGCTTTTCACCATGCTGGATATGGCAGAGGGCCCAAGCCTAGGGGAAGCCCTAACCTGAGCCTGGGAAAAAGGCAGAGCTTTGCTCCTCCACACAGCCCCACCTGCCCAGGCAGCCACAGTGAGAGCAGAGCTCCCTTTTTGTGCAGTTTGGCTCAGGGATGGTGGAAGGTTCAGCAGCACTAGCAGAGGCAGGGCTGGCAACAGCAAGGCTAGAGCCTTCCTTGCTGCTTCTCAGACAGAGACAGAGCTGGAAACCGGCTGCCCAGAGCTGTGGCAGGAGCAGAACCAGTCTCTCCTCCCCACCAGACAGCCCAAGCAGAGGGACGGATGGTGGAGTGGACATTGTCCTCCTCTGTGCTCTTAAACCTAGTCCCTAAAGGGGACCATGGCAAGTGTGGTTCCCTCCCCCAAGCTCTCACATGCAGAGAGGCACATGCACTCAGCACCCTTTGCATCACCATGACCCAGGCAGCACCACCAGGACCCAGCCTCGGGTGTTCTGACAAGGGCTCTGACAGTTTTTGGCCTCCCCCCACCCACTGCCACTACCCCCATTCCCTCCCCATCCATGCCCAGGCTTCGTGGCTTGGCTCCGGGTAGTCCTCCGCCAGCCCACCCCCGAGGCCTCACATGCAGGGCTGGGGTGCAGTCCATGCTCACTCCCACACCTCTGTCCAGATGGCTCCCCGGTTCAGGGGGGTGGCCGCTGCTGGCCTCAGGATGAGCTCTCCTACCTGCTTGTTGGTGTATTTCTGGGGGTTGGTACGGTAGCTGTAGTCTGAGTACTGCTCGGAGCCCGTGGAGTTGTTGTCCCCAGTGCCAACAAAGGTGTTGGTGGCTGGCAGGTCCTGCACCACTTGGTGCTTCTTGGAGGCAGAGGGTGACTGGGGCTGCAGCTGGATGGAGGGCAGTGGCGAGTTGGAGCGGTAATGGCGACCCAGGTCTGGGCTGCCCGGCGGGTAGTTGAGGGGCAGGTGGATGCGGGGGCTGTCACTGACAGAGTCATTCATGAGGTTGAACTTGAGGGATTTCTGCAGCCCCGTCTCCTCCTCATCCTCCGTGGGCTTGGGCGGCTTCGGGGACTTGCTCTTCTTCACCTTGCTCTTGCTCTTAGTGCCCTTGCTGGTCTGCTTAGGTGCGTACAGGTCCTTGGTCTCCTTCTTGCCCGCCTGGTAGCCGCTCTTGGCCTCCCGCTGCCGGCAGTAGCGCACCAGGACAACCAGCACGATGACCAGAGTGACGGCCACGATGCCGGCAATGACTCCAAAGAGGATGTTGCTTCTCTGCTTGCTGCGCTCATACTCGGGGTCCCCAGCGATGTCGATGTCGAGCGGGGTGTCCAGGCTGTGTCCCACCAGCGTGTCCAGCAGCGTGCGGTTGGCCAGGGTCTCGTTGACGTAGAAGTGCACCAGCGCTGTGCCGTGCCGCGAGGGCTTGCCCTTGTCGTTGACGCGCACAACCAAGCGGTGCAGGCCGTGATGCTTGCGCAGGATCTCCTTCTCCAGGGTGATGTCTCCACTCTGCGGGGAGATCTGGAAGAGCTCAAAGGGGTTGCCCCCTGTGATGCTGTAGGTCAGCTCTGCGTTGACACCAGAGTCAATGTCCTCCGCCTTGACCTTGCTCACCTGCTGACCGGGGCTGGTGTGGGGCAGGATGTGTTTGTAGGTTGCGTTGGAGGGTGAAGTAATGAAAGGGGCGTTATCGTTCTCATCCAAGACGTTGATGGTCACCCCCACGTAGGCAGATCTGGGAGGATCCCCACCATCCACAGCCTTGAGTCGGAAAGTGTACGTGCTCTGCTGCTCCCGATCAAAAGATATGCTGGAGAGGATAGTGCCAGTGCCATTCTGGATGACAAAATCTCCGTTGTCTTGCTCCACAGACAGCTGGATGCGGGCATTTTCTCCTTTGTCAGCATCAATCACTGTCACCATGCCTACAGGGCTGAGGGGTGGCATGTTCTCCATCACTGAGAAGTTGTAGCCGCTCAGCATGAACTTAGGGTCATTGTCATTCCTGTCCATGACGTTGATGGCCACAGATGCTGTGCCCTTGAGGCTGGGGCTGCCCTTGTCTGACGCCACCACAAAGAACTCATAGCGCTCCCGTTGCTCTCGGTCCAGCACGGCCTTCACACGGATCTCTCCAGAGTCTGGGTCGATGGTGAAAGAGCCCTTGGAAGAGGGGTCCGTCTCCAGGGAGTAAACCAGCTTGGCGTTGGAGCCACTGTCAGCATCAGTGGCACTCACCTCCATCACCAGATCATCAGGTTCATTGTTCTCAGGGAAGGCCACCTCCGTGAAACTCTGGCTGAAGACGGGCGCATTGTCATTCACATCCATCACCTGCACCTTCAAAGAGTTGGTGCTGGAGAGGGGTGGGTTCCCTGAGTCCACCGCCACAATCTCTATGGTGTAGTCCTTCACCGACTCATAGTCTAGTGGCGTGGTGGTCTGTAGGAAGTATTTCTTTTTGCTGTCACTCCCCGTTTCACTAGCCTGACGCAGCTGGAATGGGACATCACCAGCCACCACGCAGGTCACCACAGCATTTTCACCCTCATCTCGGTCGGACACCTGTACCAGAGCCACTGCTGTCTCTACTGGTACATCCTCCGAGATGTTTGCCATGCCATCCTGGTGGGTGACAAGCCCTATACCCCGTATCTCGATGGAGGGTGCATTGTCATTCATGTCCTTGATGGTGACCACCACCTGGGTGCGGGCGCTCTTGGGATTGGCCCCTTTGTCCTTGGCCATGACAGAGAACTTGAGGATGTTGACGTCCTCGCGGTCAATGGGCCCCTGCACCGTGATGAGCCCCGTGTTGCGGTCCAGGCGCAGCAGCCGACGCACCATGTCTGAGGCTTGATGGAAGGAGTAGTCAATTTCAGCATTGGCACCCTGGTCTGAGTCGTTGGCTTTCACCTGTGGGATGGAGGGCAAAAGGGTGAGCAGGAGGGTAAAAGACAGTATCAGCCCCTCTGCAAACCCTGCACTGCCTGCTGCAACCTTCTGTGGGGACAACTTGGGGGAAAAAAACCCAGAGTTTCCTCTTCTGAGGCCAAGGACTACAGAGCAAAGAGGCTGGGACTGGCAGAGCAGCTGGGAGTGGCTCTGGCAGGACGGCTTTTCCCTGCTCTTCCAGCAAAACCGGCTGGGCTGGTCAGCTGCATTCCCCTCCTGGCCAGCTGCAGCACGAAGGGAATCCTCTGGGAACCCTTGCCAAACCTTGCTGCCATGACCCAGGCAGCCTCCTGGAGGGAGGGCTCTGGCTGCACCCACTCCACAAAACCCTCCCTAAAGGGGCTCAGGCAGCCATTTGGACAAGACGAGCACAAGGGAGGATGTGCTGAACCACAGCAGCTCCATTCCAGTAGTTGGGGATGCAGCCAAGTGGGGAGAGGAGCTGCCTAAGCTCTGCATGGCATCAGCCATCCCTGCCCAGCCGTCAGGAGCCCTGCACTCACATAAACCTGCCTCTGTGCCTATTATTTGCTTTCTGAGGAAGATGAGGTTTGTCTAACATTTGCCTCCCTAATCGGCTCTCCGAGCTGCCTCTTCTCTGCACCATTTCCCGCTCCACCATTATCTTGCTCAGCAGATTTGGACGGAGAACCAAAGTTGTTAAATGTAAATTCCACCTTTTACCTCCACTCACAAAAAAAGGCGGAAGTCATTTTCCCCCTGAAAGATAAAAGCTAAGCAATGGCAGCAGCAGCAGCGGCGTTTCAGCCCATTCTCCTCCTGGCCGTGCAGCTCCCTTATCTGCTTCCAACTTCCATTCTTTTAACAGTGAAAAATGAATTCTTAAAAAAAATCACATCAGAATTAGCAAGCAGATGAGAGCTGGCCACGCTCCACTTATTAAGATGGCAGCTGCAGATAAACAGATGTCGGCTACTATCATATCAATGCCCCCTCCAAGCCAAATCCACCGAGATCCATCCCCTCGGGCTCCCTTGGCCAGTTTGTGTCACTGCTGGAGATAGGACAGAGCTGCTGGACCCTGCAGATGGCCGAGTAGTCATGGGCAGCACCCCCAGTATGTGCAGCAGGGATGCTGCCTGCACATCTCCTCTGGGAGGTGGAGTTTCCATGCAGTGGCCAAGGGAATGAAACTTCTGAAAGGGTCTATGTCTTGTCTGTGGGTAGCATTGGGACCACTCTGGCACAAAGCCAGCTCCCCACAGACCTCAGGTCCCAGCACTCTCTGTGGCCCAGTGCCTTGCTCCCACATGCCCACCTCTACTGCTGCTACCAGCCCCCAGACACACAGCACAGCCCCTGCTCTGATTGAACCTCCTTTCCCATCCTCTCCAATCTCCTTTTAGCAGATGTGACATTGCTGGGACCTGCCTTTCTGCTGGCCCTGGATGATGCTAAGGGATTGCTATGGATTGCAACCCACCCTCCTCTGAAACACCATGGCAGCAAGCAAGTGTATAAATGCTCCCAGGGAGGAAAATTTCCCCTATGCTCACCTGGAGGACAGAGTGTCCCACGGGGCTGTTTTCAGAGAGCTCTGCCTCATACAGAGCCTTCTCAAACTTGGGTGCATTGTCATTCATGTCCAGGATGGTGATGCGAAGCAGGGCACTGCTTGCCCGTGGTGGGTTGCCTCCATCCTGCACCTTGATGGTCAGGTCATAGGAGTCCCACTGCTCCCGGTCCAGGTTCCCCATGACAATGAGCTGTGGCTGTTTCTCATCCTGATCTTCTGCCACCTGCAGCCCAAAGAGCTCCTGGGCCTCAGGACCAGCCATCAGCTCATAGGAGGCAACACCGTTAGGGCCAGAGTCCCGGTCCATTGCCATGGGAATGGGGAAGAGTGTCCCAATGTTGGTGTTTTCAGGGATGGACAGGGTGAGAACAGGTGAAGCAAAGTTGGGGGTGTTGTCATTGATATCGAGCACCTCTATCTGACCCTCGAGCAAACGTGGGCCACTGCTCAGGACCAGGTCAGTGATGGACACTTCAAACTCCAGGTAACAGGGGTCTCCAGGCAGGAGGTGCTGGCAGTCACGCAAGCTCTCCCGGTCGATGGAGGTCTCTGTGGTGTAAATGTCCCCAGTCTTGCCATCCACACGGAGATATGGAGCCCCCACTTCCAGCTTGTAGAGATGTCCCACGTCTGGGAGGCCGTAGTCAGAGGCCAGGCTCCCTATGAGGGTGTTGGGGGGCTGTTCCTCATGCACCTTGTAGACCACACGTGTCCCAGAGACCAGGACAGGGACCTGGATGAGGAGCCACAGGCCCAGGAAGGATGCCAGCGGTTTCATCCTGCACAGTAGGGGAGCTGGAAGGAGACAAAGACACTGGAGGTTAGGCAGCTCCAGGTCCCTGGCACTGCTCCACCCTGCTTTCCTGGAGTGTCCTCTTGGGTGCATCCCCTGTGCCACACAGGGCTGCCTGTGGTCCCACAGCAGCCCTACAGAGGGAAGAGACTACAAGGGCTGGGCTGGCAGAGTTGTTCCCCAGCCTGGGTCTCCTGGCAGCCTCCACTTCCTGGCTGGACCCATCCCAGCTTGCCAAGTTCCTGCATCACCCTCCTGGAGTGAGTTATCCGGGCACCCAAACCTCAGCTGGCTTCCTGTTACCTCCAGGAAGCCACTCCTGCCACTGTCCACCCCCTTTGTCACCAAGGAAAACTGTAATTAGACCCAAGCAGGCACACCAACAGGGTGTACTGCACACTGACAGCAACCTGATGGGAGCTGGTCAGGCCCACAGACAGCTTCTCACCACGGGAACACAGGACCATGTGCCAGACCTGAAGAAACAGGAGCACTGAAAGGAGGTAAGGGGCTCTGCCACCCATCCAGCACTGCAGGAACACAGACCACTGTCAGGACACAGGCCTACCTCCCATCCATCACTACAGAGATTCAGGGCACAGCCAGCACTGCAGGATACATCCCATCCACCACAGCAGGGATACAGGGCACAGGGAGAGAGCAGCACTCCCTTCCCAGCACTGCCCACACAGAAGTGCTGCCAGTCTCACACTGCTGGATGTGCAAGCATCACCTCTCCACCCAGCAGTGCAGGGATGCAGGAGCCCTGAGCACCTCCTGTCCTGCACTGCACACGGGGCACTGCCATCCACCTGCACCCCTTAAAGAAAGAAGACCACTGCCCACCGAATTAGGGTGAGGCAGACTCACTGCCCACCCTGCAGAGCAGCACTGATGTACCCTGCTGGGCAGAACCCCTGCCCCCCCCATGGAGCAGCAGCACTGCACAGCTCTGACAGGCTGTGACAGGAGGCACAGCATCTCCCCTCTGCTGCACAGTCACTAGGCAACCCCGCACCCTGTGCCAGCAAATGCTGTTCCTTTCCCTCACTGCAGACACCCTGTTCCTTCCCGTTTCCTCCCACTCTGGGGCTGGAACTGTGCACACATGCACTGGCTGCCCACCCAGTGCCAGTGTCCATCCCACCTGCTGCTGTGGCCGTGCCAGCAGTGCTGCCACCCTGCATTGCAGAGACACACACTGCACAGGCTGCACTGCAGGCACCTGGCCACTGGAAGCTTCCTCCCAGTACATAGACACTGCAGAGGCAGTGCCATAGAGACAGCCCTCTCTTCTGTGCCCTGTCACCAAGTCCCTGCCTGGTACCTGTGTTCAGGTACCAGCTTTCCCATTGCTTGCTTTCCCTGCTGGGAAAACACCTTCCTCCTCCAGCATCCAGGCGCACCCACGCAGCTTCTGCTGAGCTGAGACACCAAGTGAAGCACCCAGCTCACCAGCACACAGGAAGCCCAGTGGTTGGACACCCTAAAACCATCAGTCTCTCACCTCTCCCATCACTTCCTCTCTCTCCATCCTCTGCACCCAGCCTGTGGAGGTCATGAGCACTCCCCTACCATCCATGGTGCCCCATAGCAAGTGGCTGATTCCTGGTTATCCCAGCTTTATACAGAATCCTTTGCAAGTGGAGCATCCTGCACTGTCCACTACTTCCCACAAGCCAGAAGCTCCCAGTGCCACCAACAACTCCCACTTCTCCACCACCTAACACCTCCTCAGTGGCTGGAGGGAGAAGCCCTCCCTCCACACATGAAGCTATATCTCTGTTTCTGAAGACAGAACTATGGTCCCAAACCCTGCCTTGGCTCTGCTTCCTTGTCCTGCAAACACCCTTCATGGAGAGAAAAGGTGTTGCCACCTTGCTGAGGACATGAGTAACTCTCCAGACCTGCACTCTGTGCCCTCCCAGATGAATTCTCTCAGAAGGAAGGGAAAAGGCAAACAAGAATTAGTCACTGCATAGGGCTGAGGGCGGAGGAGGTAAGAAACTGGGCGGAAATGTAACGCATCTCTGCATCCACACAGGCAAAACCCAGCAAGGCCTGAACATGCAAATGCGTGTGTCCACCTGTCCACCACATGTCCACCTGCCCAGAACACCACCGTGTTGGTAGGAAGAAGTGTTTGTGTGTACACATGTGCCCATCAGGGCGTGCAGGTGTGCCACACACATGTGCACCATAAGGAGCAGCACTGGGACAGTCACTGGGATGTGACTTTGCCTCTCTGCCCCGACTACATGTGTGTGAGCACCCTGTGACACATGTGCCTGCATGGGGATGGGGGGAATGATAAGCATACAACCCTGTCACCACCAGCTACATGTGTGTGTGTGTGATGTCATCCTATGTGGGGGTACTTGTAGTGCCCATCATGTGCCAGGACATGTGTGTCACCCCGTGTGGGGGTACTCGTAGTGCCCACTTGTAGTGCCTGCATGTGCNATGTAGGGGTACTTGTAGTGCCCATATGTGCCAGGACATACGTGTCACCCTATGTGGGGGTACTTGTAGTGCCTGCATGTGCCAGGACATGCATGTCACCCCATGTGGGGGTACTTGTAGTGCCTGCATGTGCCAAGACATGCGTGTGTCCACCTGCAGCATGTGTGTGCTTACAAGAAGCACCTTGCACACACATCCACCCGCTTTCACAGGGTGTCTCAACCCGCACTGATCTGTGTCACCCTGCTGCCCTGAGCTTCCTTCACAAATGGCTGGTCAGCAGGGACAGGGAGCAGGGGATGCCCTAACAAACAAAAAAAGGAGGATGCCCTGCTGGGAGAGGCACCCCGTGTCCACCGACACTCTGTTTGCACAAGCCTGTTTGCACTGGGCTGGGCCATGGCTGCCTGTGACGTAGTCCCAGCCTGATTAAGCCTTGATGTGAGGTGGAAGATGGCAGGCAAAGGTGAAAGTCCCAGTGCTGGGCGATGTCTCACATGGCCCTGACTAAGCTGGGAGGGAGCTAGAAGGAGGCAAAAGCCCTGTGTCAGGGAGGAGGAAGAAGGGGTCCCCTGCACCCATGCCTTCTCCTCTAATATAGGACATGGAGCCTGAATCCAAGCCCCATTCCTGCAGGGGAAAGAAACCTTTGGAGCAAGGAGGCTGGAGAAAGAGAGGAGCTGGGTCTATCACCCTGTCAGGGTAAGCATGAAGGGCCCTGAGTTCAGTGGGATAAGGAATCCTGCTTGGTACCTTGGGGTGCAAATGACACAGCACAGACGTGAGAGCCCAGAGCTGGGCGTGAGGAGGAGGAGGAGGTGGAAGTCTCTACCACTGGGGAAAAACACGTCTGTGCAGGAGACATGAGGCTTCCCACGGGCCAGTCCAAGGCATCGGGCTATTTTCCCATGGGATCTAAGGACCATCCCACACTTTCTTTTCTGGTGCCAGGCACCTTTTTCCAACCTGCCGGCAGGGCACAGAGTACTTAAAAATAAAAACTCCTCCCAAAACAACTATTCCTCTGCACACACAATTCTCCCTATGGGGAAAGTGTGAGAGACTGAACCACATGAGAGAGGCGTTAGTCACACTGCTTAATGCATGACTGGGAAGCTCTCAGAGGACAGTGGCATGCAAAATCCTACAGAATCCAGCCACCCCCCTAAAAATAAAAAAAGAAAAAGAAAACAAACAAAAAAAAGCCAAAAACACAAATCCCAGCACCCTTATGGAGACATAAAGCACAGAGAATATAACCAACTGCTCGCACAAGCCTTTTGCTCCCTGCAATTCCCACAGCCTCTTGGCCCCATTCCACAGAAGGCAGCACTGCTCCGGGAACAGACACCAAAGTCCACCCTCTTATTGCTCTCAAAGGCTGATGGAGTGGCTGGGAGCCATGCTCACAAGTCTATCCAAACCCTGCATTGAGCACATCAGTTCTAATCTCCAACCACACCTCCCTACACCCCCACCCCAGCTCTGCTCTGATGCTCCGAGCTGGAGCAACATCCCAGCAGGCAGCTTGGTCACAGCTCCACTCCATGTCAGGGGCTGGCATCAAGGACCGTATTACCCAAAAAAAAAAAAATCCCTGATGTTCAGCCCTGCATTAGAGGCACAGATGGGGCTGAATCCTGGGTATTTTGTGGCACATCTCATGGTTTCCTTCATCTCTGCCTGCCACTGCAGTTGCTTGGTGTATATGCAGGCTGGGCCCAAACTCAGCAAGCATCCTGTGAGTAGGATCCCCACTTGCTTGTGAACAACTTTTCCCCAAAAATCATCTTTTAGGAGCTGCACAGCAATGAGGATGGTGAAGCCTGAGGCCTTCCCTCCATCCTCCACATCCTGTCCAACTTGGGCAGCCAGCAAGGCAGAGACCTGTCAGAGCCTCCATGGGGTGGCAGCCCCCATCCTCCCACCCCTGGGTTAGTTCTAGGATCCTGCCGGCTCCTGTCCCCACAACCTGCTACCACCTTGCTCCCCATCCTGCCCTGGAGGAGGGTAAAAATGCCGCGGGCCTGAAACACCCAGCTGGGGCCGAGAGAGAGCCCGACAGCCGCCACAGCAGCTCCGGGTCCGCAGCACGGAGGGGCTAGGGAAGGGGGTAACGGAGATCCTCTGGCTCGTAGGGTGCCGGGGAGGGGTCTCAGGGTGCCGGAGAGGACTCGTAGGGTGCCGGGGAGGGCTCGCAGGATGCCGGGGAGGGCTCGAAGCCCCCTCCGAGGATGAAGGTGGGGGTTCAGTTCCCTGTTCCCCCGCTGAGGCTAACGCAGCGCTCGGCACTGCCGGCTCCTGCCGCCGGAGCGATGCCCGGGGGACACGAACGGGGCTCCATTCCCACGCGCGTACACACACACACACACATACACACACACTCACACACACATACACTTACACACACACACTCACACACACGCACACACACACACAGAGACGCACAAACACTCGCACACCCGCGGTGTTCTCTCGGCACCAGACTCGCGTCCAAGCAGGGAAAGGGATATTTTCCGAGACACAGGCACGCACACTTCCGAGATTGACACACTCACACCCCCATTCTGTAACACGCACCAACACAAACACCACACACCCCGGCTCCCCGCACACACACACACACGCACAGTGTCACCCACAGTCCGGCACAGGCAGAGATGGACACACGGGCGTGTCACACCTGTCGGAGCCCACTCACCCCTCTCCTCTCACACACAAACACCCTCCTCCTCCAGCACATCACCCAGCGCTCGCCCCGGCTTCATCCTCACCCCCAACTTCTCCCGCTCCCACACCCCAGCCCGATCCGCGCTCACACCCAGGGCCGGATGAGGGACAAACACGCACCTCCCCCGGGGGAAAAATTAAAAAAAAAAAAAAAAAAAAAAACCACCCTGAACCACAAAAGCCCGCCGAG
>VZTY01029247.1:0-36110 GCA_013400935.1 Turnix velox
CGTTGGAACAGGAACCTACTTGGTGCTTGATGGGAGGTTTAATGCATTTCTATGCAGCAGAATTGTATATTTGCAATTAATTAAGAGAAACCATAATAAAATTATACCGGTGTGGCTATTAAATCTCTCCTACCTGTGTACTAACTCACTAACATTGCTGTTCCTGAAAGACGTGGTCTGGAGGTGCTGAATTTAAAAGAAGACAGTTCTGAAACTGAGGATCATTGTATACCATTTGGTGAAGGTCAGCATTCTGCCTTTTCGTGGTCACTAATGAAGATACATATGTGAGATAAAGGTGATGATGGGAGCTTGTGACAAACAACAATAATAATTTTCAGTCAAAAGCAGTAAGGTTGTAACAGTAGAGAAAAAGGATTCACAAATTATGAGCTATTGGAATAAACTATTGTTGTCCTTGGTGACCCAAGTTTAAGCTTTCTTGAAAAGCACATCCCAAAATAAAGGATCTTTGAATGAAGGACTAGGATAACCGCTGCATAATTTTGGTTAGTGGTTTGAAGCTGTGACTCAGAGGCATAGTTGTCACTGTTTTCTGAGTAAGCAGATGCTGCTAGCATGTAAACAGTTTCTGTGCTATTTTCTTTGATGAGATGATAGTTGACACAGGACAGAATGTCTTTGCTTCCTCCTCTACTTTTACCTAGGTTATTTACATAGAATAAGATAGTAAGCACAGATATTTTACTGTCCAGTTCCTCAAGAAGCATGAAACAAATACTCTCAAAGCCATTCGGCTAAAAAGTACTAATTTCTGCACTGAAGTAGCTCTCAGTTTAGATTTCTTAAAATAAGACCTTCTGCAAATAATCTTTTGTTTTTAAGGTTGATTGATGGAGTTATATAAATGTTAATAACATGAATGTACCAATATTCTTGGAATTATCCATCATTTCAGTGATATTAAAGCAAAATTCCTCTTGCACCCTTTTTAGGCGAGAATAGTAAGTGCATATCATGTTAAAAGTAATTGATCTGAAAAAAAAGTAAAAAAGAAAAGTTGAATAAAAAGGATTATTATGTTTATATTCAGTTTTTTATGAGCTTCTGAAATTATTCACAATTCATAGTATCTGTCACATTACTGACTTTATACAAACTCAGCAAGAAAAAAGTTGTCAGATTTGCCTACTCTGTGCTTGTCTTGGCCTGTGTTGTGGTTTGGGCTGAAGCAAAGACAGATGCTCTCTATTACTTCTCTCCCCTCCAGGTGAGGGAGAGAGATGAGAGAGAAAAGAGAAATATGAGTTTAAAAGATCCCTAAAATACTTTAATAAAATATTATTCAAATAATAAAGGGAAAATTATAAGAGATATACAAAGCCATATCAAGCTCCAAGTATCCTTGATGATGATCACAAAAAACCCAAACAAATCAATAAAAGCTACTACTGGGAAAAGAAGGCAGAAGCTTAGGAAGGTTGTAGCAATCAGTTACAGCTACATGGTTCTCTGACTAGGTCAAATAAATGCTTTTCTGCTTTCACCTGTTGGCAGGGGCCCATAAAAACTATAACAGAGCTGTCAGGGGATGATCTTCTATGTTCTTTTTCCTTCCATTATGCCTTTGGAATAATTTGTGAAGCATTAGCCACTCCACTACTGGAGTTTACTGTGACTCCTGCTGCCACTTATCCAGCAGTACCAGCCATAAATGCTGCTGGCAGTACTGGTGGCTGCCTGTCTGCCCTTCCCAATTAGAAATGTGTGTCTCCCAGAAAACTTGATTCATGAGTGAAGCAAAGCTATGTCATAGGAAACATACTTTAAACCATAAAATCCCAGGTTTTTATAGCAGCAGAAATTTTAAATTTTGTAAACCCCTGTAGGAAAGGAATAGTGATTTTTGGAATGTGACTCACAGGCAAAAATTCAAAAAAAATGTCTTAGTTTTTCTTCTCCTTTTTTACTGGGGCCAAAACCATTGCTTATTCATCCTGTCTGCATGAGCTTGTTTCAGTTTACTTACACTGTGGAAGCTGGAATGTATTTGAGAAGCCAGTATATCTTCTTTGCCCCTTTCCCTCAAGAATTAACATGTTGACATGAATAAGTCACTGACTCTGTGTAAGACAAGAGGGTAAGAAACAGAATGATGAATTATCAGTTTGGCTTTTCACCTGAGTAAACAGACTTGCCAGAATGATTGAGGTTACCTGTTCAAGAGAGTGTGTATCTGACATACAGATGCCTTAGAAAATTGTGATAAATTACTTAGGAGTTTTCTCTTGTTATTATTGTCATAGTGACAAAAGTGAGAGAAAATATGTTGCAGCTGACATCCACCTTGCTAAACTCAATGAAGGGGAGAAAAGATCAAAACAGAGTTAATATTCTAAATTTTTGTGCTGTATATTTTAAAGATATCCAGAGTGTGGGATACTGATACAGCCACATGTACAAAATTTACATGTACAAAAAAAAAAGCATTTAATTTATTTTTTTTTTACTTAATTTCTTAAGTAAACCTGAAGCTGAGAATTAACGCAATTCACAAAATAATTATTTTGAGCTCAAGGCATTTCATTTTAATTTCACATATGCTCTCAGATACCCTGTGTAAAAAAAATCAGGACAAAAAATGCTCAGCTGATATTCTAGTTCTTGCACTTTGATCTGAAAGGAGAATTCTTTCTTTTGGAGTAGTGTCATATCACATCCACTCTGCAGATTCATAGTATTTAAATGTCGGATTAGGTCATATTAATAGCTTTAGAGAAATAGTAATGGAATTTTTTTTCCCAACCAAATCTGGAAAAAATAATTAAAAAATGTTTAAGAGATAAAATTATGCTATATTTACTGATTCCTCTCCTTATACAAAATTTGATTTATTTCCTGCTGCTGACAGTGTCTCAACCATTTTTGCTGAGTAGAAATCTGAAGAGTGCATATAGGAATATAACTACTATAAAAAAATATATTGCAAAATCTGCCTCTGAAGCTGGGCATTTTGCATTATGTTGGCAGAAAATGCTTCATTACACTAAGGATTCCCATTTCTGAAGTCCTTGCTGTGATAGGACACTCAAAAGGGTGGGGAGATAAATGCCCTATCTTAGTAGATGTGAGCAGATCAGCAGAAGGAATGGTTTCTCTTCTGAAGAGTTGTATTTTGCACAAAGTAATGTTAAAAAAAAAAAAGTTTTATCTGAATTTTATGTGCTCAAACAAGTGAATGGCCACGATGTACTTTTGTATTTAGCTTTGTGGATTTAGAAGATAAAATGAGTACTGGAGGAGCCACCTACTATGGTTATGTATTGAACATTAAAGTGGCTGCTGTAATTTTTGGCTGCTGTAATTCTCATGAAGCTTCTGGTGCAGCAAAGACAGGTTGATTATAGATTTAATTTACAAAACTTAAACTCCAACAATACAACTTTTAGTTAGAATGTACTTGCTTTAGTTTTGGGAGAATTGTGCAACATAGACATTTAGTATTTATTTTATCCAGTTAAATTTAGTTTATCCAGTTGGCCAGTTAAATTCAGTTCTTAGAATATCAACCCTGCATTTCTATCATTGAACACAATATAAAAACCTTTAACAAGCTGCAGTCTTGTCCAGTCTTGATCCTTGAAACTGCTTATACTGACCCTGATGCATGATGCAAAACAGATGTTGTTATGGGTGAGCGTGTGAAAATGTGAAAACAGTTGTAGTTCTAGACTTCCTGTTGCAAAAGTTAATTTACTGATCTGACTTTTAAAGAAAGAAGGGTAGTTAAAATTCCATAACAAATTTTTAAAGCTAAAATACTCTTTTAGTGAATAGGAAAGCTTCAGTTTTAAAGGAAATCTAGCAGCTGCTTATGGCTTGCTGAACTAATAGAATGATACTCTGGAATATTTGTTAGCTATTTTGAGAAAACAATGTCATCTGCAAGTCTGTTCTGGACTCAGATTCACCTGGGCAGGTTTTGAATAGTAGTTTCTCCTCATTTAAATGCTGAGAATGATATCATCTGATGTCAAGACTATAGGATATAATTTCTAGTGCACTCAATAAAGAGCAATTTAAATGTTTTGGACTCACTTTTGAGGTCTCATTTTTTAACAAAATGGTGTCTAGAACTGTTGAAATTTTTCAAAATACGATTCAAACTTTTCAAAGATTAAAGTGTAAATAAATGTACATTTAATGAAATTAAACAATCAAGGCATGGCTCTAATACATTAATTAGTGCATCTAATAAACACTTTCACTGATACAACGTTATTGCACTTGTAACTTCTTGGCTGAAACAAAGTTGATATTTACATATTCCAGCTTTTATTTTAATCACAATAGAGAGATAAAGCAGTCGTTTGCTGTAAACTCTTATTGAGTTTACAGTGTTGTTGAGTGACTTAATTGGAAAATTGTTCAAAAAGAGTATTGAAATAATGGGTAGGTTATTTCATTAGGAGAAAGCCTAAAGGTTCATACAAACTGTCAAAACTTCTTGAGTTTCAAAGTGTTGGCCTCATAGCCTGTTTCAGTGTATTTGTTATTAACCTAAAGGCAAATATATATGCAATTTTTTTTTTTTAATTCTTAAATGAGAATTTAGCTGACAGTTAAAAGACCGGTAGTGTGTGAATGACCTTTGAAGGTTAAGTGTTTGAAGTTTCATATGGTAAAGGACAAAAAATCAGTAACATGGAAAAAGCTTGAATCACTGTAACACCCTGGTAATGCAGCTATATACCATATAATTTTGAAAGGGTACAGACTTTTGAGACATAAGTCTTTTGAGAGTGTACAAAATCCATGCTTTCAAAGCATTTAATTATGGGCTTTCTATGATTTATATTAAAATACCATATAATAAGAGAGATCTCATGTTTCTTCTCTTACTTCATGAAACATACATTGCACCAACTCTCCCTTTACCTAATATAATTTCTTCATTAAATTAAAACATTTTGCAAAAGCAGAGCTAAATTAGGATGGTAATGTACCTGCTAATTGATTAGTATGATTCCAACTTTTAAAAGTTTCTTTGTTATTTATGCTTAATGCTAGACTTTCTTCTGTACTGTTGTGTTAGAATCAGAGCACATGAAGGATTTTAAAGGGATTCTACTCTTACTACATTACATACTAAGTGAAAGGCAAAGAGAACCTCCAAAGATGTGGAAATTCTCCCAAAGGAGAAAGTGGAAATTACATTAATTCATTCCATGTCCATAAAAAAAACAGTAGAATTTTTAATCATATCACAATTCAGTTGCATATAGAATGATAAGCTGTCCATCACATTAATGAATTCACAACTTCTCAACTGTTTCTGCAGGGAAGCCCTGAGAACTGATAAATTCTGCAGCTTATAATAGCTCTAAATGTCAGGATGTTCCGGAGTTAAGTAGCATCCACTGAAAATCCTCTGTCTCTATACTACAGACTTGTCTGATGGCTGAAGCATCTCTGATGTTCTCAAACCTCTTGTTAAATAAAGGGGAAGGCAGAGAGTCTGTTAGACTCCTCACTTACTAACATTAAAAAAAAAACCAAAAAACCCCACAACCAAAACTGACTAGAATCTTCCTCACACTGTGATTTCAAATACTTTTTCTAATGTTAGTCTCATGGAATGCACATAATTTTCTCTAGGTGATGGTTCATTGAAGAACTCTGTGCAACTGGGATTGAGTCTGAAGAATTACCTATGTAAAGCAGTATGTTGCTTTGGTATTTACCAGAGGTGTGTACTCTAAAACTTCTTTTTAAAACAGAGAGGGTATTCAGGTAATGCACTAATATATTAAGAGAGGCTTCTATTATTTAGACTATTCCTAAAATTATTTGTCATAAATGTGAATTCATGAATTCTTACTTTATATTCACAAAATATGAATAATGTTAGTGCTTTAAGAAAAATGCTACTAATTAATGCATAGCTGTGCCAAAATTTGTGTATAATTGATGGTTATTTCTAATTTTTGCAAGCTTTTAAAATAGGAAAACTACCTTCATTCTTTCTTAATACCGACACTGTTTTGAAACTTTAAAATTCTAAAATTAAAATTGGGGTGATAGTTAAAACGTCAGTGGTCCATGAATAAGCTTTGAAAGTAAAGAGAAGAAAATTAAGTTTCTACTGATAAAAAAATTAGAAGATTAGAAAAACACTAACAGTGTATAAATGTAACTTTGTGCTCTTTAGAAGAGTACAAAGTGATGGGTTCTAGCAAGGACATGCAAACATCTTTATTTAAAGGGACATTAGTGAAAGAGTGAATTTGTGACTGGTTGAACTGTAAATGGGGCTGCAAGGTTTAAACACATTCTGGCAGTGGGATTCTCAAATGAAAGATGATACTCCTCCTGTGTGTGATCGATCTGTGTGGCAGTGGATAATACTTCAGAGCTGTGGATAAAGAGGAATCTGACAAGGCTGAAAAAGAGGAGGATAAAGGTCTCTAATGGAGACATCTTTTTAATCTGTTTTCAGTTTGCATGATAATAAATGTTGGAGCTAAACCAGTAATCTTAAAATATTAAAATCTATTTTTTAGGTAAATTCCAAAATACTGACAAATAAATGTTTTTGAGAATATTAGCATGTAAAATTGTATACATGAATTTATAAATGTGCTGAAGTCCTTGGTGTCTCTGAGCCTCTAAGATTTTTACTAATTTGAGAAATTTGTTCCCTTTTTCCCACCTGGAAAGATAAAAACAGACAGGCTTGTTTTACAGGGAATTGGATTAATGTTGTTAATGACAGCATCAGGCAACCAACATCTGTTAACACTTGACTTGTTAACACTGGGGAAAGCAGAAGTTAAGACCTGAGCCATGTTTACAAAGGCCGGTGGATAACAGGAACAGTTCCAGAGATGTGATACCTGCTGTTTCAAGAGAAGTATTGTCCAAGTGGAAACCAGTGATGAGTGGTGTTCCCCAAGGATCAGTACTGAGACCAGTGCTATTTAACATCTTTGTAGGAGATATGGACAGTGGGATCAAGTGCACCCTCAGCAAGTTTGCAGATGACACCAAGCTGTGTGGTGCAGTTGATATAACTCAAGGAAGGGATGCCATCCAGAGGGACCTTGACAGGCTTGAGAGGTGGGCCCAAGCCAACCTCATGAAGTTCAACAAGGCCAAGTGCAAGGTCCTGCACCTGGGTCGAAGCAATCCCAAGCACAGATACAAGCTGGGTGGAGAGTGGCTTGAGTGCAGCTCCATAGAGAAAGACTTGGGTGTGTCAGTTGATGACAAACTCAACATGAGCCAGCAGTGTGCACTCGCAGCCAAGAAGGCCAACCAAATCCTNTGACTGCCTGTTGTTGGTGTGAGAATTTGTTTACAGGGGAAAGCAGTGGCCGAGAAGAAAATTTTTCAATTGTCATCATCCATCTGGGGAGATCACTTCATTCTGTACTATGAAGTCTCAGTTAACTTTTACTTCTGTCCCAGACAAAATACACATTTTGTATCTCTGTCTGTAATGTGTTTGGTAAAACAAGATAGCAAAGACAGCATTCTCCACCTTGCATTAGAGTTGTTACCAGAAGGTTCAAGTTTAGTAAACACGGCATGTTGAATAACTGTATCAGTTATATCACTGATATGGGGGTTTTGTGGTGGTTTTTTTTTGTTTTTTTTCCCTGAAAAAAAATGAATGAAATGTTAGTAGGAACATGTTTTATTTTAAGAAACATCAGTGCGAGAGCAAGCTGCTTTTCTAGCCAGAACAGTGTTTTGACTGTAACAGTATTTCAATGGTGACACTTCCAAAGAAACTCCACAATTAACTTCTCATAAAATACATGCTTACTAACTAGTATAGATTTGTTCTGAAAGCTTTTATTCACACACAAATCTTTACAAACCTAAGTTTGTAAAGTGTTTTCAAGATGGTGAATTCCAGGTAATATAATTTTATCCACCTAAACTGGATTTTTATTCATGCTTGAGATTGTTTATACATTAGGAAAAAAAAAATAAAGTAAAACATGATAAATTTAATTTATACTGAAATAAAATTTGCTGAGATTACCATTATCTTTTTTCACCTAATTTGAAGAAAGTTTTCTGAGACAAACTATACACTACAATGAGTAGCATTAAAAAGATGTGGGGAATGAGAAAATTTCTTTTATATATATTTTAAATATTCTATATGAGAAAATAATGGCAACAAAATTTAAACAAATGCTGAAGTGTAATTGTTGCAGTTTCTCTAAGAAGATTCTATACTTAGGTAAAGCATTTGGTACTTGCAACTGCTTTGTCTTAGTTTTATTTCTGTTGTGGGGTAGTAGAGTTTATTATTTCTTTATATCTTCTCTTGTGAAACTTCAAAACAAAAAAAGACTTATAGCTCTTGCTGTCTGATTGTGTGTACCCTGCTTTTTGCCACTTATTTTGCTGCTGTATTCAATTTGAAAGTCTGCCATGATGTGGAAAGACTGGTCACTTTTTACATCTCATCTCTCCTCACCTTTCAGCTGTAATGCTGCCCTTTGTAGTCCACTCAGGCTGTGGACTATTTAGTGCAGCTTAAATATCCCAAAGGAGTTAACAAAAATCTTTAAAGATTAAAAATCTGATCCACAGATTTGTCCTTAGTCTATTCTTCTGTGAAGCAAGCAGAAAGACTTGCTTCTGCAAGGAAGCATGGACATGGCTTATGCGCCGGACAGAAAGCACATGCACATTCGTGTTTTCTGGATATTCTCAGTCTTGGGTTTGTTACTTTATGTCTTTTCTTCGCAATCAATTGCATTTAATTCCACATATTCCATAACTGTATTTTTATAAATGAAGAAAAAATAAACACATTCAAATAATTTTGAAATTACTGTTAGGTTTTATATTTAACTAGTAATTTTTAAATATCTGTCAGTCTGAAGGCAGAAAAAATGAAGGACAAAAGAAATGGAACAGTATAGGCTTCCTTCTCTTTGTATTCATTCCTGAAAGCAGAGAATAGAGATTTTGATCCTTGCTTGCATGAATACATATTCAGCTGGTTAAATACACTGCTCTGTGAAGTTTTTTGTGTGTTTTTGAGATTATCTTTATCTCCATAAAAATATTCTTTATTTCAGTTGGGTTCTTGGCTTTTGCCTGTTTCAGGTCTTATTATGGAGAAAAGCTTAAATAAGCTTTTATTTTCTTACTCTCTCTTAATCTTGCAATGGTGTATTTCAGAAGGTGCCTTCACAAAAACTGTGGATCCTAGTATATCCATAAAATGTTGACTGACCAAGGAAAATCAAACATTTGTTTTCCCACAGAAGCAAAGTGGTTCTTTATATTACAAAAGAAAATAAATAATGTAAAAAAGAGATCAATTATATGGAGCTTTCTTTGGTAATAATTTATAATTTTTTAAGAAAAAATTATGAATCTACATACAGCCATGGAAATTAATGTATGAGAAAAGTGAAGAGCCATCTTTACAACTGCATGTCTAATTTTTTTTTGCTTTACTTTTCAGTGACCCAGGGTGGGGATGCAATTGCATCTGATACATGTCCCGATCCTGGAATTCCAGAAAATGGGAAAAGGGTGGGCTCTGACTTCAGGTAGGCACATTTATTTTTCCATATGACCAACAGGAAGGTATTTCCTGTTACATGTATGCAGAGCATACAACTATAGGTGTGTATTGTTTCCCTGGTTTTAAATGAGTTGAGTCTTGTCAAAATAACTATAGTCCATTGCATATCTTGAATTGCTTTTGCTTGCTTTTTTTTAAATCAAGTCATTTAAAATAATAACTTTAGAGCAAAATAGTCTCTTCTATGTGTGAAGGGCAGAACTCTTTGGAGAGTATTGAAAGTTTTCCCACTATATACAAATTCAGAAGCCTAGGAAACAGCAAATTCAATGTATGATGCTGAGATGGATGGCATTCCCTTGTCCCTTGTTTTTTTCTGCTTCCAGTTTTTGTTATTTTCATTACAAAAAGAAGCTGAGGTTAAATGAACCCCTATGGAGAAGGTTGCTCTTTCCATGTTGTGGAAAAAAAGCAGAGACATCAAGGTGTAGCAGAGAAGAGGGTCAAAGGAAGAAGGTGGTAGCCGCCACCTCATGCAGAGATTTATAAGTTTCTCAGCAGGAAATGGACAGCCAGAACTAAGAGCAAATAGAATGAAAAACTTCATAGGAATCAGAAGGAATTGTGCATTGTTCTCTGCAACTCCAGAGAGCAAGATCATCAAATCTGTCTCCTGAATCAAATCTCTTCCCTTCTAGAGAATAACAGAGGAAAAATATTCTTAAAGATATATTCTCTGACTGAATTACATAGGGATTTTCCCTGTTTACCCTCAAAGGAGTTTGAGAACTCATGAACACCTCCAATGTTAAGAGTATCAGTCATATGCAAAGTTATGATTTAATTTGCAACACAGCAGAAGTTAAATGTGCTCTAAAAAATAATTAAATTAAATAAGCTTTTCAACAAATCGGCTAGTGAGACAGAAGGTGTCCAGAGAATGTTTGCTGTTATTTTGTTCTGTATATTCTGATTCAATTTGGCAAGTACAGCTGCTGCAAAAAAAATTGTATGCTACAAAAATATAGTCTGCACTTCAAAGTGATTGCTGCTGATTTAGGAAAACAAATGTAATTTGTATCTAATTTTTTATTTATGCTTGATGTCTTGAGAAGAGAAGCATCAGAGGACTGGATGAAAATAGTATACTAAAATATCACTCTTTTTCAAAATGTATTCAAGTGTATGTGTGCACTCATCTAGGATATGTCTGTAGACTTGTTATCAGTAGACAATATTATTTTCAAGAGTATTTTACTTCACTGTTTGTACAGATTTGCCTCAGTTTCCCTTCTCTCCTGATTGCCATAAACAGTATAGAGCATACCTCATCTACGGATTTACTCTGAATCTCACTCCATTAATTATAGGTATCAGAGTAAGTTCAGCAGATTGGAATGATGAGGGAGTCAGAGGATGTGTCATACATGAGGAGGCTGAGCATTCAGGGCTTTCTCAACCCTAATTGAATCTGAATTACTTTGTTACTGTCTACAGATACTAAACAAAAAAACAGAGAAGAGAAATCAGACTCTTCTCAGAAGTGAACGAGGATGCTCAAAACACTGGAAAAAGTTTTTATGACAGTTTGTGGAACCTCTGCCTTTGGATTGATTCAGAGTTCACCTGAGCTGGGCCCTCAGCTGGACTTTCTTGTAATGGGGCATTAGATTAGATGGCATCTTCTTTCAGTCTAGTTTATTCTGTGAAAATTGTGCTCATGACACACTGTGGATCAGGGAGACTCTGATCAAGTTATGATCCAAGTCAGTGGCATGTGAGCAAATTTTTAAGAAGTAGCATCAGGTCTGAGAGCACTGGCAAGCTGGAAAGGGTAAGAGATAATTACTTCTTTTTTCCTATGGGTTGTAGTCTGTAATTTGAAAGAGAAAGGGATCTAAAATAATTTTTGTGAAAAATGTCTGAAGATTAAAATATATGAGTTCAGCCTTGGGACAGCTCAACAATAAAATTCACACTGGTGCATGAAAAAGTCAAGAATAGAGAAACCCCAAAATAGCCTCAAAGCTCTGAGAATATTTTAGGACATGTAAGGGAATCTAATGTCAAAACCTTGAAAAACATAAATTTTGAACACAATTTTGAACACATTTTCTCATGAATGAATGTGAGTTAAAGGCATTTATATGTCTGGAGCTTACTTAAAAGTCAGGCTTACTCAATTGACAAAATGAGACTATTCTCATCTCTCCTTAGTCCATTCAGCATCTGAGCATATTTGCTGTTGCTTTCATTTCTCCATTGTAGTGAAAATGCTGTAGAGAGTTAAAGAAAGGTGGTGGCTTCTCTATCCTGAGAAGAAAGGAGGAGCTCTTGTTGTCAGGAGAAGGACAGCTAAAAGAGATAAAGCATGAAAATGCACAATGTTCAAAATCATTCCAAGTCTACTGAAAGACAGTTTAAGAAGGATTGATGGAAAAACAGAGGGTTTATTTTCAAGGCAGCCTGAGACCCAATGATTCAGTGATGATAAGTTCTTTGAAAACAGCTTTGCTATTTTCAATAGAATAATAGCATTCATTCTAATACTATAAAGCAACCAAAAAAAGTATTGAAGACTTAACCTTTTCATTCTGTCCTCCCGCTGTGCTTTTACTGTGGTCAGTTCAGGAAGTAGGGGAAGTAATTTTCAGTTATTTAAAAAAAATACTGTGGATGTTTGGATTCATTTTGAAGGAGAAATGACAATTCAGACTACACTAGATGAATGATAATATAATCAACACAATTTTGGGGACAATAACATGTTTTATTTTTATGTGAGATCACAAAACAGAGTGTTTTAATTAAAGTGGACATAAACAATGACACTACATCGATCCCTAAATACTACAAATACTATGTATTGTGCTGTGAAAATGCAGTTATTTTCCATAATTCCACTGAAACTTGTACTAAAATAGCTTTTAGATTTTCAAATCAGCTTTTAAAAATTTTATAAATCGTCTTATACATAGTATTTCTTTGTATTTATTTTTCATTTTGAAAATGGAATCTTTCAATCAAATTCTGGTCTTCTTTATAAAAGCACAGTTCTGCCTTTGATACAGTTCAAATTTAAAATAGAAAAAGAAAAAAACTGACTTCTTACCCTTGTAGAAAGTTTATACAGAGAATTAACAAAACAGAACAGTACAGTAAGTGCCCACAGATTTGCTCAGTGACTGGGGAGGTAAAGATGTGAAAATGCAAATGAAAATCACTAATTTTTAAGAGTTGGAAATTAAATGAAGTAATATTTTCCTTTGAAATCATATCAAATAAGTTAAAATATTGCTTTAAAAGGATGCCCCCTTTTTAAATGGAAAATTTCTAGCTGAATCAATTAATAGTTTAGGTTGAAAGGGGCCTTTAAAGGTCATCTAGTCCAACCATACCTTGAATGTTTCTAGGGATGAGACGTCTACCACCTTTCTCAGCAACTGGTTCTGACATTTTAAGTTTTCTACTTGATGATTCAATAAGTGAAGGATTTCATGATTAGACTATATTTTCATCATTACTATTTTTAAAATTTTAAAATGCTACACACTGATTTAATCTATATATTTATGATTCAACTTTTTTATTGTTGTATACAGCATATTGCACAAACTAAGTAATACGAAATAAATATGCTAATGCAGACATTTTCAAACCAAATAAAAATCATCAAAAATGTCAAAATAAAGAGGAAAGCAGGAAGGTGAAGTACTCAAAATCTCTTTAGAGATATAACTAAGAAGAGGTGTAGAGAAACCTGAATGCCATCTGTAGGCACTGACAAGAAGAATCTTAAAAGAAATTCTGAGAATTGTAATTAAACTTCAGGTCAGCTACAGAAGAGCAGGCAGAGTTTTTACCAGAATGACCGACATAGCTCTGAGCATGGTATATGTGTGGCTAGAATATATTAATATATATATGTTAAAATCCATCCTTTTCAAAGCAGTTATTGTGAGATATCAGATATGTGCTCTGAGTCTGAAAATTGATACTTTAAAGGAAATATTTTTAATGTAATCTGACTTCTGTCAAGGCTTACAAAAAACAAGGGGAAAGCATTGAAAAGTTTTGAATGATGCTGCATGAAGTTGTGAATTATCATACTAGAATACTTATGAAAAAAAATTAAAAGTTTCTGTAAGGAACTGGCTCCTAATGAAATGTATTTATATATAGTTGTCAGACTAATACATACATTGCAGATATCTATGTGATATCTGAATCATATAACTTCAAATGTTTAAGGGAACTGTGTATACTGAAAATCCTTAGGTTATCTGAGTTGCCAAAGAATTTTCTATTTCCAGACAATGTATTTAAATGAGTATCTTAGGGGAGGGCACATACCTGGGTCACACAGACTACAATATCCTCTGAGCAAAGTCCTCATTGGTTCCATTAGCACAGCAGAATAGGGAAGGAATTTGTGTAATTGTCATGTACCCTGGTCAGGGCATGTCCTGGTATTAATGCAGGCTGAGGGATGAAAGGATTGAGAGTAGCTCTTCAGAGAAGGACTTGGTTGAATGTAAGGCTGGACATGAGCTGACTGCACACTTGCAGCCTTCCTGGAATACTGCAGCCAACTCTGGGACCCCCAGTGCTGAGAAGACATGGATGGACCTTTTGGAGCAGTTCCAGAGGAGGGTCACTGGAACACCACTCCTTTGAAGACAGGCTGAGAGAGTTAGGGTTGCTCAACCTGGAGTATAACTTTTTATTTATATGCTTTTAATTTTTGTCCTTACTTCTTTAAAAGGGGGACAAACTAAATAGTAGCACTGTTTCCTATAGTATAAGTTGTATTTTATGGAGATAGTGATGATTTTCTCACTGGATATAGTAATGAATCTCCCACTTAAATTCTTTGTTTGGATCTACAAATATTTTATTATTTGGTTCATTTATATTTATTTGGTGAGGTTCTTATTTAAAATGCATTTTAAGAATTTCTTTCTTCCTTCCATTATTATTCTAGGGTGGGTGCAAGCGTGCAGTTTTCCTGTGAAGATAATTATGTTCTGCAAGGTTCTAAGAGCATCACTTGTCAGAGAGTGACAGATACGCTGGCTGCCTGGAGTGACCACAGGCCAATTTGCAAAGGTAGGTGCTACTCTTTATAGTTTTTCCTTAAGTTTGGAAGGGTAATTTATAATTTCTGCTCAGTAATACAGTGAAATTATGGTAAAAATAAAGCAAAAAGCTTTTCTCTATAAAAAATCTGTATTTTTGTGTGTATATATTTTGTGTGTGTATATGTATCTCCAAATACCTTTCTGTATCTTGTAGCACACAACTAAAATGCAGAAACAGAATCAATTTAGGGAGATAATTTTATAGTTTTCATTTCACGCAATTCTTTTATCATGGTGAAAATGTTTTAGGCAAAACTAGTTAGTTAGGCCTAAATTAAGCTTTTCTAATTAAATTCATAAATAGGAGGTCTTCACGATTATATTGTGTTCTGTCAGACCACAGTCCTCATTTTTTTGGTAAATTCCCTTCTCTTTCATCTGTTGTGTTCTACCTTGCAAACAACCTAAACTTCTGACTTCTTTCCTATATATTTTCTCATTATGCTCTGAACCAGTTAGTGAGTTCCTCCCCCTACGTAAAGGAAAAAGTATGTATGTAACATAGGAAATGTTACATAGACACATCTTTGTAAATGCTGGATAGTCTAAAATAAAAGAGAAAAAAACCCCAAACATACCTCCTATTCTTTTCAGAGCAGCAAAGCAACTGTGATTCCTGTATTTGTAGTTGGTGCACCTGAATGAAAAATCTAAATAAATCATCTCAGTATTGGGTATCACACTACTGCAAAATAACATGACAATGCAACTCCGCTGTTGACTCTCATTTTGTGGTTTGTTTTTTCATCTCCCAATTTATTCTTGCTAATACATTGCAGAAATGAGCTTAAGTAATCTGTGCATAATGAAAGTAATGCTCAGCAGAAAACAGATATTTGCTGCTGAATTATCTATGCATTATTACTACTGTTTGCTGTTACTTCCAATTTATTGTCTGCAAATATCTCTATTATGCTTTACTCCATCCAGTAAACTTCTAACAAAATAGGATAAATTAGTTCTATGCTTCCATTAAAACCTCAGTTGGAAAAACAAGATGCTTTCCCCAAACATATTTCCAAAACTGGAGCTAAAATTTCTCAATAGTCTGAGAGTCTAAACAGTCAGTCTCTTACAAATTATTTAAATTTACTAAAAGCAGTTGAGCATTGTTTAAGCTGAATGGCATATAATTGTGGTTCAAATTGCAATATTGCATGAGGTGCGTGTTTGTCAATACTGGGAAGTAAAAAATACAAGTTTTATTTGCGGTCCGTGTTGTTCCTTATCACCTCTCTGATGTTCAAGATAGTATTCATGGCAATCATACCATATAGTCAATAATAAGATACAGAATTCAGTTTTGTAATTGATCATAAGCTTTAAGTGGAAAAGCTGATAATTCACATGCAGCTACTGTGGGCTTAATGACTTCAAACCTCTGAGGTTTACTGAAGTAGCTGAATTTGCATTTACCCCAGAATTGAGGCTGATGAATTTCAGAATTTATGAACTGATAAATAATCAGAGGAACCAGCTTGGTCCATTGGATGCTACTAGAAAGCACATATCTAAGTATTTTTTTAAATACTTTGAGGTACTGAAATATTTTGAGAAGTTTCAATATTTTAGAAAAATCTACCCCAAATGCATTTTGGAAAATAGATTAATTCATTAAATAGTTTATTTTCAAGCTGTTAACTATCCAGATTTGCTGAATTGCGGAATTGTGGCAGTTTCACAGCTGAATCTTGGCTTCACAAAAAACTAATTCCTGCCTAGAACCATTTCAGTTTTCTTTCTTTCTAATTTCATTTCTTCTGGTCTACAGACATAAAACATCACAAAAGTTCAAGTTTAGATTAAGGATGTACTGTTATTTTTTTTTTCTCCTCTCCAATTATGGAGAAATCATAGAGACCACATACTAGCTCTTCTTAGATTCACTGATATAAGGCTTCCTCCGTCTTCTTTGAGAAGGTAAATCTCTCTCTAAAATAAATATTAATATTAAAATTCTTATATTATTTTACATGAAGTAAGAATAAAGTAATGTAAATGTTGGAATGATTGATTGAAAGCCCCCATTCCCTTCCTCTTTATGTCATTTTTTGGAATTTTTTGACTGGCTAAAATTCTTGAAAGATAAATTGTAGTAGAATATGTCAGTATAATAACAAATCCATGACAAGTTGTTACTAATGCTATGGCAATTTTCTAACATTTATTTTAAATGGAACAACAATCAAAATCTAATTTCCTGTTTATCGTTTTAGCTAGAACATGTGGTTCTAATTTACGTGGACCAAGTGGGATTATAACATCACCAAACTACCCAGTTCAGTATGAAGACAATGCACACTGTGTGTGGGTCATAACAACAATCGATCCAGAAAAGGTATACTTTTTCTCTTTGTAACACTGCAAAACCTATATTGAGGATTCTATCCCCAAATATCTGGATCTAGAGTTAACAGATATCCTTTTGGATAATAACAGACATGGCAGAAAATGTTTTTACTTTACAGACTATCTGACTGAAATGGAACTTTTTCCCTGGTTCTTTCTGAAGCAAAATGTCTTGGGAGCATTTTGAAACCTGTGAAGATTAAAAAATCACTTACAAAAACAATTTCCAGCTCTCCAAAATAACAAATTGAGTTTAAGATGAGCTGAATGTTGTGTAGATTTTCATCCGTTGCTTTTGTTGGAGTTATGAATGACAGAAATCTTGAAAATTGAGGGAATTGAGTGCACCCTCAGCAAGTTTGCTGATGACACCAAGCTGAGTGTGCGGTTGATACGGTGGAAGGAAGGGATGCCATTCAGAGGGACCTTGACAGGCTGGAAAGCTGGGCTCAGGTGAACCTAATGAGGTTCAACACAGCAAAGTGCAAGGTTATGCACTTATGGGCCGGAAGAAGCCCAGGCACCTGTACAGGCTGGGAGGAGTGGTCCTTGAGAGCAGCTCGGCAGAGAAGGACCTGGGGGTCCTGATGGACGAGAGACTTAACATGAGCCAGCAGTGCGCTCTCGCAGCTCGGAAAGCAAATGGGATCCTGGGCTCCATCAGGCGAGGGGTGGTCAGCAGGGATAGGGAGGTGATTGTCCCACTCTACTCGGCTCTTGTGAGGCCCCATCTGGAGTACTGTGTCCAGGTGTGGAGCCCTCAGTACAAAAAAGACATAGAGATTTTGGAAAGGGTCCNACCCAGGAAGGGAGTAAACTCTTTGAAAGGGCTGACAATAGCAGGACTATGGGAAATGGATCCAAGTTGAAGGAGGGAAGATTTAGGTTGGATGTTAGGGGGAAGTTCTTTACTAGGAGAGGGGTTAGGTCTTGGAACTGGCTGCCGAGGGAGGTTATGGATGCCCCGTCCTTGGAGGTATTCAAGGCCAGGTTGGATGGGGCCCTGGGCAACCTGATCTAGTAAATTTGTTTGTTTGGTGGCCCTGCTAGGCAGGGGGATTGGAGCTACATGATCCTTGAGGTCCCTTCCAACCTGGGTCATTCTGTGATTCTGTGTGATTCTGTAAAATTGAACCATGTATGGAAAGTCTGAGATTAAATCAAGTAGTCTACTCTTATGCCCTCTTTTTCATGGAGGTATATGATGTTGTTAATGTGTACTTTGAATTAGTTTTGACTTATTCTAGCAGTGAGTTTGTGTCTTTGCATCAGGTTAGTTAACAGACAGAACTGTATAAACAAGACAGGGTATCATTCAATGCTGTTTAAAGACAGTATAGTTGTAAAGTTGCCCATGTACAAAAAAATGGAATAAGATGTTTTGGAATATTTTAGAGAATTATGGAAGCATAGAATTTTAGAATACTTTGGGTTGGAAGGGACCTTAAAGATCATAGAGTTCCAACTACCCTGCCACAGGCAGGGACATCTCCCACCAGATCACACCTCCAGAGAGGGGAGATCCACAACCTCTCTGGGCAACCTGTTCCAGTGTTTCACTGTCCTCACTGTAAAGAATTTCTTTCTTTTATCTAGCCTGAATCTACACCCTTCCAATTTACATCCATTATTTCTAGTCCTCCAATCACATATCTTATTAAAAAGTCCTATCCCTGCCTTCCTGCAGGACCCTTTCAGGTTTTGATAAGTTACTCTGAGGTCCCCCCGAGCCTTCTCTTCTCCAGGCCAAACAAACCCAACTCCTTCAGCCTGTCTTCATAGGGCAGTTGCTCCTGCCCTTAGATCATCTTCGTGGCCCTCCTCTGGACCCGCTCCAATAGCTCAATGTCCTTCCTGTGTTGAGGGCTCCAGAACTGGACACAGTACTCCAGGTGGGGTCTCATCAGAGCCAAGTAGAGGAGCAAAATCACCCCTCTTGACCTGCTGATCACACTCCTCTTGATGCAACCCAGGATTTGGTTGGCCTTCTTGGCTGCAGGTGCATACTGGCGGCTCATGCTGTTTGTCATCTACTGACACCCCCAAGTCTTTCTCTTCAGAGCTGCACTCAAGCCACTCTCCACCCAGCCTGTATCTGTGCATGGGATTGCTCCGACCCAGGTGCAGGACCTTGCACTTGGCTTTGTTGAGCTTCATGAGGTTGGCTTGAGCCCTCTGCATGGCATCCCTTCCTTCAGGTGTATCAACTGCACCACACAGCTTGGTGTTTTCTGCAGACTTGCTGAGGGTGCACTCCATCCCACTGTCCATGTCTCCTACAAAGATGTTCAATAGCACTGTTTCCAGTACTGATCCTTGAGGAACACCACTTGTCACTGTTTTCCACTTGAACAATGAGCCATTGACTGCAACTCTTTGAGTGCGATCATTCAACCAGCTCCAAACCTATTCTTTTCCAGTTTGATGACCAGGATGTCATTTCGGATTTATTGCCTTTCAGAACACATAGCTGGGAAACTTAAGGAGAACATTCTTACGCAGGAAAACTTTACTCAGTTCACAGCTAGGGAATCCACATGTTTAGGCTGATTTTGAGGTAATTTCTTTTAAGATAATTCACTCTTGCAGTATGCTTTTAAAAAGTAGTCATACTAAGTAGGATATGACAATTCACTTGTTTGTGTCTTTTCTGAATGAGTTTATTTTGCTTACTCATGAACTTTGCCAAAATTTGTGGTAGCTCTGTTGCCATCCATTACTCACATCCCTGTCTTCCTCAGGGATTTAAGTGCATTACTTACACATAAATAGTTTTTGCATATGTAATAATTTGCAGTGGATTAAGAACCTATGTTTCAATGGGCAAGTTTGCTCCATGGGAATGGCATTATCATGTTGTATGATTTAACCTAGGGGTATTTTAGAAAGTGTGTCCATAAAGCTGTTTCTTCAAAGCTTTGTGACAAACGGGGCTCTCTCTCTCTCTGAGTGGCAGCTCAGACCACCCTGCCACAAGTAACAGAATGTTTGTCAGCATGTCTGACATCTGCAGTGTCTATTGTCTGACACTGTACTCTGTCTGGTTGAGAAAGCTCTTGCTGAGCACCATACATCATGCCTCTGCAGAGAGTTTCAGAGTTACAACAGTATTGACTTTTATCTGTAGAATTTGCCCTCTCTTACAGAAAATATTTTAGGTTGCAGATTGCCAAAAATATGTTGATCTAAGAACTACTTTCACTAAAGTTTTGTATATTCTTGCCAATGTACAGTCTAATGCTATTTCATAAATTTCAGCATAGATTGAATAGAGTGGGAGAAAAGGTCATTGTGAGTTTTGAATTGACTGATTTGTACATCCTGTGTTATCTAGATTGTACAAATACACCAAGAACACCAGGAAGGGATGATTTCCCATAGTGTGTTGAAAGGGAAAATAGAATTTTGTCCTTGGCAAGTGCCATTTATACATGTGAATATTTACATTTAAATTTAAACATTTTTTTTTTATTTACTAAAGCAGTGTCTTTAATTTTGGGGGCATGACATCACTGACAGAGGATTCACACAGTTTACAATTGAAATTATAATGGTCTCAGTTATGAAACAAGTGGATATTAGTTAAATTTCCTCTTGATTAGAGGCCTTGTGTATTTTTTTTTTCAAAATCAAGCATTCAAATTTAGAACACCAAACATAACTAAAGCAATTACATGAGAAAGTTATTGTTGCAGTATAAGATTTTAAACTTCTGGTGTCCTAAAATCTTGTACAATATTTCCAGTGTAGTCTTGATTATGGACATTTATGGACATTCTTAAATTCATTTATAATATATTTTAAAATGAGTGTTTATATCTTTTGATGATGTGCAAAATGTAGTTACAAGTGTACTGGAAAAAATTATTATATACAGCTCACTACAGCATATTTTCATCCTCAGTTTCATATTAAATACATAAGTTATAACAAAATTCTACAATATACAACATAACAAAATATGTATCATGAAAACAAGCATTATTTACTTTTAAAAAAATTTATGGTTGTGTTGCTGTCTGTTTTGTGCACACTTATTATCACTATAAATTTTGTTAATGCTGATATTTTTGCCTTTTAAGACATGATATATGTGAACTTGTGTAGCATAGCTCCTAATATTTTCTTAAGTTTACTGAAGGTTACTTGGATGATACTGTGACACAAATAGATCTGGAAAAGAAAACTCAAATATTACTTGGCACACATTTAAGATGAAATTAGATGTGCACATAGGTATGCAACTGTTTGAACTGAGCATGTCCAGTTATACTTGGAGATCTGTCAAGCAGTTGTTAGAGTCCCTCATTTCATCCTAAAGCAGTTGACCAGCATTTACCTAAAGCTGATCAGGTAAATCACTGTTTGAGCTCCATTCACTCACGTTGGATCAGAACCCAAACAGAATTTAGCAATTCTAAATCTCACCATGTGTTTAGCATATCAAGATTTATTGGAATAAAGTATGCCCCTTTAGATGAAGGACAGGCATCACAGTTTAAATAGGAAGGATCCTGTAGTGGTCACATGTTGAATGAAAAAAGAGAATTTTGGAATAGGGCTATATGAAACTTAACTGAAATAAAGCATCAAAAAAATCTCCTGTTTTTCAGGGAAAAATAACTGAAGGAGCATTCTTAGTTCTTCTGGCCTTTATTTTGGTGATATTTGCATTATTTATTTTTCTCAGGTGATTTCTAGTATTAAATGCAGAAACACACTTTCTCTCCTAAGGCGGTTGCTGCAAATGTAGGCTGGCAGTTATATTCCTTGTTGATTACTTTCTGACAGACTGCGGTGTTTCCATGCAGTTTTTGAATGAATGAGACTGTCTAGTGAGACCTGACAGTGTTAAATATCTCAGATGTGCTTTCATGATATCAGCTAGGTTTACTCTACTGAGATTTAGCAGTGGGGTATCAGTTTTGAGTCTTGGATCTAAATATGAAGTACATACTTGGAGATGGCAATTTGGGAGGGGGAAGGGGGACTTTTACAAACTATAGAAGCATACACATGAAGGAGTAGAAGAACTGAAAAAATGACTTAGTAATAAATGCTGGAATGATATTTTTGATTTTACAATGAGTCTGTATTTCAAAAAAGTCATTGGAATATAATAGTTCATAATGCATCTCTCAAGACAAATTATTCAGCCTCCGAACAAAGTGAATGTATTACAATGTGGCAAAGTTTTCTTTGTCCAGATTAAGCCACTTATGTGGCTTACTGAAAACTATTAATCAAAACCAAACTTAAAATCTCCAAGATAATTTTTTTAAATGCACGACATCTTGAAGGTTCTTATAGTTCTGTTTTCTCATGCTCTAATACCAGGTCAAGGACAAAGAACAACGTTTTCCCTTTCAAAACAGGACAATATGTCATATTTTCACAGTTATATGATTTGTACTGTACCTGTAAGGATAAAAATTACATAAATCCATTATTGTCATTATTTGGCTGAATACTTAATGTAGTGAAAGTTACCTATATTTGCCTATTTCACAGAGTTTGCCAGCCTTCATAGCTTTTAAATCTTTCATTATTTTACCCAATGTCTTACAAAACAAAAAATGTTTTTTCCTCTTTAAATTTGTTTACTCTGTAGCCAAAATAACCTCCTACTCAAAAATTGAAAAAACACCCCTTCTCCACTACTTGTAACAGCTAAGCATGCCCTTTTTATTTTACTTTTGCCAGAATTAATCTTTAAAGGGTCAGTGACAAACAATACCCACTACAGTGACTACACTTTCATCATCGGCATGTTATCATTGTCCGGCCATGCATGCGCTTCTGTTGCTGAAAGTTGGGTTGTTGCTTCCAGCTTTTTTCTGCTACAGGTGTACATAGAATTCCTCCATCATTTCCTTCCTCCACTATGACTTTTGTCCTTTCATCTTCCTCTGCCTGTTCCTTTTTTGCTGTTTTGATCTCTGTTTGATTTCTTTTCTCTTTTAGCTTAAACCTTTTCTTTATAATTTTATTTATTTTCAGAAGTTAAAAGACTCAGATAAAAAATCCAGATATAGAATCATAATAGGTTTAATGATTTAAATGGTAAAATGTCAGTAAATGAATGATCAACACAAATTTTAACTTTTTTTTTAACCAGAATAAAAAAGTAGGGTTTTATTCATAGTTTATTAATGCAATTACAGTCATATTCAGAGTAAGAATGTACAAGTTAGTGCTGTGACATATTATTTCACAAAATATATACATTTAATTTCTTCGTAGTGGAAGAAATTCAGACACCTTTACAAAATGAGGAATCAATCACACTTAAGCCATAAGTGAATATCCATTAAACATATCTAAATACAAGATACTTTCCTAAGTACTTTATACCGACACATCATAGAAGATAAATCAATATATTTGTTATTATTCCTGCACATACATTTAAACAGTGACCTATGGAATAAGCAATATAAGCTCAATCACATTCTCGCATTTGACTCAGACTATATACTGGTAGAAAAATTCATAACATGCATTAGATGACAACGTTGTGCCATTGTGTAAAAATAAATTAATTGCTAGAATAGTAATAAATCCTACAATCAAATCGCCACATGCTTTTCTTATCTTGTTTGTTCTACAAATTACTTCCCAATTCCCTTGCTGCAAATGTTCAGGCTTATTCATTATTGCATTGTCAAATGTATAAATTGAAGATATCAAGGTTTATGTGTAGATATTTTTCCCTGGAGATTGAAAGTGTTTGCAGCTACTGATAGTATATCATGTCTGACAATGTACTTGGATGTTGTCTTTGCTTATACACCCTATACCATCTTATCTTTTTTTCCCTGTTTATTTTTTTTTTTCTTAGTTTATCAGGTATTCTACATGAATTACCATTGTGCAGACCCTGTGCAGCCTGATGGGGTTGATAATGAGAATGACAGAAAGCCACCTTTTCTGCACTAGATGATGCGCCACAGAGTAATTTCTGCACTTAAATTTCTGAGTTACCTCACAGAGTGTGTTCATTTGCTCATTTGCTTTGTCTTGATATGTAGGTGGTCAAAGTTTGTGCCAAATGCTCCCTGCTTTTCTTTTAAATCTTTTCTACTGGAAAAATGCCAGGTAAGAAGCTACTGGCAAATAATAAGAAATACTACACGCTATGTACTGACTTGTATATAGGCAGGAAAAATATCTAGATTTTTTTTTAATATTATAATTTTCTGAAAATTGCTACACTTCATTTCAGTTTTCTTTATCAATACTATAAATACAGTCTTTGGCCTCACAAAAAATAAAAGCCTCCAGGTATTTACATAATAGATTAGCATCAGCACTTCCTTTAATTGACTCACTTCAGTGTATTACTCAACAGGAGCTTTATATTATAAGTGACGTGCCATTGGAGGGAATAGTAAACTGAGGACTGAATCACCACACTTACATTAAGTTTTGCAAATCTCAGGTTACTGGAAGGTGGTGTTAAAGGGGAAGGGGAGAAGTAATTCTAGTTATTGGAATTTTTACATAATATAGGAAATATGATAGAATTGGCAGTAAGCTGTTATGCAGTAAAGAAGTTTCTGCAGTGTCCTAACCTGATCCCTGGTTACTTGGATAACGTCTTCGTACTCCTCCCAGTTATCCCTCTCATGCTTCCACTTCTGATGCATTCTCTTTTTCCATCTAACAAAGTCCAGAAGCTCCTTACTAATCCATGGAGGCCTCCTGGCATTCTTGCCCGTCTTCTTCTTCCTCAGGATGCACAGCTCCTGGGCTTGGAGGAGATGGTCCTTGAAAACTGCCCAGCTGTCTTGGGCCCCTTGTCCTTCTATGGAACCTTGCCTACAAGATCCCTCAAAAGGTCAAATTCTGCCCTCTTGAAGTCCAGAGTAATGAGCTTGCTGTGTCCCTTCCTAGATGCTTTGTGGATAATGAACTCCACCATTTCATGGCTGCTGCATCCAAGGCTGCCCTTGAGCTCCATGTCACTCAGTAGGCCCTCATCATTGGTGAGAACAAGGTCCACCACGGCTCGTCTTCTTGTGGGTCCTTGAAAATGTATTACAATGTGGTAAATTTTTCTTTGTCCAGATTAAGCCACTTATGTGGCTTACTGAAAACTATTAATCAAAACCAAAACCTCCAAGACAATTTTTTTAAATGCATGACATCTTGAAAGTTCTTATGGTTCTGTTTTCTCATGCTCTAATACCAGGTCAAGGACAAAGAACAACGTTTTCCCTTTCAAAACAGGACAATATATCATATTTTCACAGCTTCTGCAGTGTCCTGTGGTGAAAATAGCACTGGGGATCATTTAATAGCTAAGATTCATCATAGGAAAAGCAAGCTTCCTGGATATACTGCATGGTCTCTGTCAGTTTCTCCATAAATTAAAGCTTTTAACATATTTTACTTTTTAAAGATCTTTTCATTTTACTTTTATTTTATTTTTCTATGTACATTTTTAAAACGCCTATAAACCTTCAAAATTCAGAATAGGTTTGACTCTAACCAGGAGGGTTTGAGGATTTGCAAATAAAAGGCATGTAGCTCAAGTCTTAGACATACAAATGCTTCATTATATGGCAAAGCTGTTTTCTTAACTTTCTGACTCACACACACTCCTACATGGGACAAACAAGTCTGGTCGAAAAGGGGTTAAGTCTTGTGCTTCACTGCAGTCAGGAGTCCCCTGAAATCTAGGGCACACATCACTCATCACTCATGGGAGTCCCTGGAGGCATCTTGGTCCCAGTTGAAAGAAACAGTAGCATTCCTTTCAGCCCAGAGGCTCAGATTTTATCCTGTCCCACACTCCTAGCACACGAGGCCTATACATGCCTAGACCTTGGGACCAGGGTGTAAAAATCTTGCAAAGTCCTGCTCCTGCTTTGTACACATGCACCACCTTAACTGTGAGGGCTGTTTTCCCATCAGGGTGTCTTCAATCTCTACTCTGCCTTGAAGGCCAGCTGCAAGCTATTTTTGCTGTTTGCCAGGCCTTAATTTCCCCCAATGACTCATTCCCAGTAAACATTAGGGCTGAAGACCTGGACATCCTGACCCAACAAATTTGTGAAGGAGTCTAAGGAATCCGAACAACAAGAACCACCTGGCCTTCAGGGATAATCTAGTAATAATTTTCTGTTGCCTTTACATAGGCATCAGATTTACACACACTTAATGCTCATTGCAATGCTTATTGTCCTAGAAAACAACATTCAGTGCTTGCTTATCGCATCTCTGCTTATTTCTCTGCCTCTATGCAGAATCTGACTTTACACATTGTCCAGAGGGATCAAAGGGATCAAAGGTTGGCTCTTCTCCAGTTGATTGTTCTCTAGGGGCAACCCTTCTTCAGAACTTATCCAGTGAGCTCTTCAGTGGACCTCTTTCTTCAGTGGCTAATGTCTGAGGAGGACCCCATCAGCTCCTCTATCTTTTTGATCCTGGTCAGTGTGTTCCAGTTCTCATTTGTCACTGAATTCAGTCTGGAACTTTCTGTAGCTGACAGTGGCATCTTCCCGGGAAATTTATATGATTTTACATGCATATATATATGTATATTTATTTTTTATCTATTTTATTCTGTCCTTCTTTATATTATTCTTATGAAACAGATCATGGAATGAAATGCTGAGTTCGGTTACCTCTCTCTTGTCTGTATTTGGTGGAAGAATGGATCAGACAGAGCTATCCAGATTAGCCAACCTTTATTCATGCAGCAATCATAACGCAATATTACTCTTCGTTTATATATTGGGTAACTTAGCTAGTTGGAAAGGGTACAATGAAGAAATTGAGACATAATTCAGATGTTTTCTTCCAAACACAACAGTGATGATTTCTGCAGCAGGGAGTTTTCTTCACTGTTGCATTGCCTTCAGGATGGAAATAAACTCAATTCCAGAAACCGTGTCTAATCATGAAGTCACAGAAAGAACAGTTTCACAGAGCCAGAGGAGATTACATTCATATCATAAATGCAAATAAAGCAACACAAAAAAAAAAAGTTGCTGCAGGTGTGCTTCCTTGCCCAGATTTAGGGTTGTTATTGCCAATAGAACACGTGCTGTATATTAATTTTTTTTTTCCATATGAAGTTCTATGCCATGAATGGAAGTGTTAGTTCCTTCCTAGTCTTTACTGTTATAGGCCTTGCTGTTTTATTTGCCTGTGTACGTTTTGACAACTGGGCAGCAGAAGCTCCTCCTTGGCTTTTAAAATGCAATCACCCTGAGTAGACTTCATAATTTGGAAGCTGCTTAAGGCAGAATACACTTGCAGAATAGCAGAAATTATGCCAGCACTATGAAGCATTGTGACCACTCTCTCATTTTATGCGTTACATCTAGATACAAAAATATATGCATACTTTTTTTTAATAATCCAGAGTTTGAAGTCAATAAATAAACTTCAATAAAATAGTTTGGATAAATGTGGCTATACACCTTTTCAATTACTTGTCTTCATGTATATCAGAAGAAGCTATAATCTGACTCTGAAAAAAAAAAAGGGACTTGAAAATAATGTAGGAACGATATTAAAAACCCTTAAATTTAGCTTTTACTCTTAGCTAATCTCAGTGTGATTCTATTCTAAGTATAATTCTTATTTTCTGCCCATTTATTTTGATATGAGGATAATCTGGTGGCTATTTTTATGAGAGTTAAATTAAATGCTAGTGTTACTTGCCCTATTTGCCCCCAATTTCAGTAAATTTGTATGTAAACAATTTTGGACAAAATATTGTTCCAAAAATATCACAGTTCTTTTGTGCATTTTTTCCCCATGTTGCATATATTGCTGGGAGAAATATACCAGAATATATCATGTAGTTTTTGAAAGATGATATACCCAATAATAATTTTGCAACTCCTTCTTGTTATAGAAGAAGTTAATCACATCACTATAATAACTTTTTTATGCTGTTTTCTCATAATGAAAAGCTGTAAATAATGAAGAAATCCAAAATGCTGTTTGAAACATTCCATCTGATCAAATTGTCATCTCAAGAAAATGTGACTCAAGATTGTATCTTTTTCCAGATCGCACACTAGATCTACTCTTCTTTAGTAGTTGAATTTTATTTTCTTTGACCTTCCATTTAATGGCCTCTACAGATTTAGAGAAGAAGGAAGGTCTGTCATGCTTTTTTGACATTTTTTGAATGTTTCTTACCAATTGTAGTTGTACCATGTAATGTGAAAGCCATGTCTTTCATGGCTTATTTTCAGAGCTCTCTGAGTGTTCATGTTCATAGGCTTTACTAAAAGGTGAAATCACAGAACTATATTCAGATCTGGTCTTAAGAAGTCAACAGTGTGGAGCATCCTCTTTTTATTATTATAGCCTGTAAATTGTTTAAGGGTTTAATGTATCTGCATGAAGCTGTTTACACATTGCTGCTCTCAAAGGCATTCTTTTTTTTTGAACCTTTTCTTGTATCCCACAGCCACATAAATTCCTGTATTAGGTTAAATGAAGCAGCTGTTAGTTTAGAGCTATGTAGTAACTCAGCTGGGGCCCAGACAGGGAACCACAAAACAAGCTCCCAATCTTAGGAAGGGAGGGATGGTGAAGCTTCTTTTTTCTGGATGTAGAAAGGCATTTAATTTCTTCCAGTTGTCTTGCTGAGGAAAGGAATACTGGAACCTAAAAAATTGCAGGTACTTTACTGTTTAAACACAAAAACTATGAAGGAGTTATCATGCCTTTTGAAATGCCTTTCAAAAGGGGAATCATCTGTTTGAATACTCAATCCTCTTCTCGACAGACGGCAATTAATTAGAGTGAGATTTCCTAGCATGGTTTTTCTCCTCTTCCACTGTCAGTGGAAACTTCCATTGTTGTGACTAAAGGCAGTGTTTTTTACCTAGTAAATTTAATAATTTGAGTAAGTTATCACGGGAACATAATTTACTTACCTTTCTGAAATATGCATAAGTGAAGATATTACATTTGCACCATGGTAAAACATTCAGATTTAAAATGAGGTGTAAACAGAGGTCATCAATATCAGGAATGAGAATGAGGTGCCTCTAGTTGATATGAAAGATTAAAATGGAGATGAGCTCATTTCAGTGGAAACTTTTATCTGCTTAAGGAGAAAAATCTCTTAGGAAGAGATAATTCATTATTTATCAGTTCTTATTTCAAATTTATTATTGAAGCTCTGGAAGCAAGGGATTTATAACAGTTCTTTTTTGTAAGGTACAGGACTTCTGTTGTCATGGAATTCAAAGCCTGTAAAATGTGTCTTTCATACACGTTTTGGCCTCTGCAGAAGTTAATTTAAGGAACGTTAGCATAAGCGCTTTGCAAAAAAGTAAAAAAGATAAAAAATCTGATTCATTTTTTAGATCAAAATTAAACACTTTTTAGGGAGCAAATCTAAGTTAAGTTAAGTTGAAAATTCGGTTGTATTTACATGGAGAACCTATTCATGTCTGCAGAGCATGAGCATAATCTCAGGTAGTGCAAAATGAGCGAAAGAAAGATAGGACAAGATCCTGATACTGATTCCAGTTATCCAAAAAGTATTATTTAGGCTTTTTTCACATGAGCATTTGTAGCTTTCTATTGGAACAGGGTTGGTGCCAGGGACCTGAGGTCTATAGTGTGTGTGTATTTCAGGATTTGAACTGTGGCCTAGTTGTAATCTGCTTCCTCATGCTGCATGCCTGTTACTGGCTAAAGAATATGTTCCAGTTCAGTCTGAAGCAAAAAGAACTCAATTTATCTACTCCGAGATTGGTCTGTGATGAAAACCAAAGCACAGTAGAAGGAGATTATGAGAGATTGTTTCAGAAATGCACTTCATAATTAAAGCCCTCATGTGAATGTATTTTTACTCTTGGGGTAACCACAGAGAAAACTTACATTGGCTGACACTGTACATGGAAAAATTGAATTGGGCCTGTGGCTAAACAAACTCTCAATAAAGTTGTTTTAAGGCTTTGTATTCTCTTCACAATGTTCAGGGACAAATGTCACCTAAGTAGTTGGAGAAGGTATCTTGCTCTGGACAGTGTCTAAAATTAATACATCTTGTGGATTGTTGGTTGTTCTATTTCAAGGCAAAGGTGCCATTCATGCACAGTATGCAAGTGGGGATCTTTTATTGCAGTTTTTCACTCAGGTAATGTAACTCTTAGCACTCTGAGGTGTTACCAGACTGTAACATTTAACAGCACATGTGTTTATTATCCTTCTTGTTTAGATATTTTGAAAAGTTTTGATGTCAGCATTATTTTTTTATGCATTTATGAGGCTTTTTTCCCCCCTTCCTTCACTGATTTTGTGTAGAATTACTGGTAGATTATATTTTCCCCATGATATCTTTCAGAAGAATCTATTGCAATTAGATGTTAAACTCTACAAAAATCACTTTTTATTTTTTTTTGTATTATCGTTAGTAACTTCATAGTATCAGTAGCATTTCTGATCTTAATTTATCTGAGAGGAATACATTTATTACTTTTTTTAAATAAAACAGTATATTCAGTTTCCATTCTATATAATCTGTTCTGTAAAGGCCATCTGCCATTTTTTTCCATAATAAGCAAATGAAGAAATTAAGCTGGTTGTATTGTTTTCCTTGTGAGACCCAACATGTAGTTTAACAATGCAGTCATCTGATTCTCTTATGGAAATGAACTATTCATATGTGATTTATTTTGAGACTGCATATATTTGGTTAGATGTGTGCAGGCAGTCTGAAAGCTGAGCTGCCTTATGCTGTGATATTATATTACCCAGCTGTTTAGATTTATACTGAAGTCTGTCCTTACTACTGATTGTTTCTGCAAGAAGTTTCTTTTTAAGTTATTTCTTTCTTCTTTTTTTTTTTTAAATAAAAATGAGGTAGCAGTATCTTTTTTCATATATTATTTGGTCATTTTCTTTTGCCATCTTGCTTCCTTCACATGCTTTGGGTCATATGAATATGTGGAATGTATCTCTCGATTGCTATTTCTAAGATATTCAGTGAAAAGTTTTCTCATAATCTTTTGTGGTCAACGTAAAAATTGAGACATTTTTTAGTGCACCTATGTTGGTAATAGTCTGTGTTTTTAGCATAATTAATTTCAACCCTCATTCTTTTTATTTGGTCGGTCAAAATACAATTCCTGAATTGAATGTGGTAAAATAATAAGGAAGGTGGTTGTTTGGTAATTTAGTATGCCTGCTTGAAACGTGCCAAAATTTATAATATGTGAGTCATGGGTAAGTCTAGATGGGTGGCTCGCAATAGTTGTTTAGAACCTGAATGATTCTCTGATTAGCAACGTGATTTCAACATTGGGAAAATTTAATGTATTCATGTAGATATACTTAATAACTTCTCAGGCACTAGATTCTCATTTCAAATCCTAAAGACATAAGAATTATTAAGAATTTGAACAGTATGATTGCATTAATTTTAAAGAATAAAAAAAAAAATCATGTACGACCATCACACCTTTTTTTGTGTTATGTGTGTTCCAGTGTTGTATCTTCCTTCAAAGAAAATGTGTTTAATTTAAATAAAAAACCTCAAACTTTTTATTTATGCTTGTAAGAAGCTAATTATGATTAATTATGTATTGGCTTATATAAACAGAATTTTGCAAAACAAGAGTCTTTAGGAGTTTTTATACAAGTTTTTAAAAATACTTTACAGTACAAATAGGGCATCATGCATTAGTTCTTGCCTCCTGATTGTAAGCTGAATCCTAGTCCTCCACCTGAGACAAAAAATGGATCAGTCTGCATATGTTTTGCAATTGGTTGAATTTATTTTCTACTGACAGCTGTAGTGTGGTATGATTTTAATCAGATACAGTGCAACACAGAAGAAACATGATGATTATTGACATTCAGAACATTGATTTCTCAACAGAAGTACAATATTTTTGATGCTGTGGGGAAATGCAAATGTTCAAAGGTATCTGATGATGCATACTGGGCAGAATTAATCAACACAAGCCACCTTCTGATACTTTTTACATATTTATATTTGTCCTTGGTTCACATTTTTAGGTTCTTTGCAATTACAGAATGAAAAAATATTTTTGATAAAAAGGGAGAATTCTTCCATACAGAAAGACTGAGACAAAGAAAAAATTCTGCAACAAATGTTTTAGTACTTCTGAATTATATTTTATGAAAATCAACTATCTGTAGTAATACAAACAAAACTGATGTCTGCTTGAACAGACATCAGTTCAAGATAACAGAAGATCTGCTATGATCTTCTACATCATTTGGAATATATTGGAAAACCATGATTTTTTTTTTATCCTAACACTTCATACTGTGATATATGTTCCTGCGATGGATTTTCCTTAGAAAAATAGTTTAAATAAAAACCCCTTAACATTAGTCTACTGTGCAAAGAGTCACTAAGTTCAAACATATTTTTTATAGGAAGTAATGTGCAAAAACCCTAGAGAGTAAATATGCTACTGAAGCTTTCTTTGAAATAATTAGTATAAATCTAACTCTCTAAATTCAACTATAGCCTTTTTATGGTAGCTCAGTATTTCTATAGAGCATTTTTTTTATTTAGCTAATAAAAAGGTCTACCAGATAGACACTTCATAGTGGTAAAGAGATAGTAAAATAGTTTAGAAATTACATTAGAGATCCTTTTTCAGAATTAATAGAATTAGGTAGTCTCAAATACATTTATTTTTAGTTTTGTTATATAGATTTGGGATTCATAAAGCAGCTTGTGTTTTTCTATTTGAAAGTGATTAATAGGCAGAAATGTAAGAAGAATTCTCCATTATGATGCCATGCTATTTGAAACAATTCTTGAAAATACTGTTACATTTAAAATACTATTTCCTGTGACATAAAAGCAAACATTGAATTTTGAGTTGATATCAAGCATATTTTTTTCTTTTCACTCAAATCAAAATAGTAGGAGTGGAACCAAAACAAAAAATAACTTGACATAAAAATCTCTGTTTCTGGTGTCTTTTTAGTGAGAATCAGTGAGTAACCAGTTTTAAAAATATGAAAAAAATAATTATCAAAGATTTAAAGATTATGCATTTACCAAGGCTCATTGGTGCTTGTTAGAAATCACACGCTTGCTCTATTTTATTATTTCAGAGTGAAATATGACATACATTTAGTTTGGTTTTAAGACTTTTTAAGTTTGGTTTTAAGACTTTTTAAGACTGTCCAATTCTGAAGAGAATTACTTTTGTCTGTCTCCAGCTATTTTTAGATTTTTTTTTTTTTTGCATAAAGCATTGAGAGTATTGTATGTGCAAACTCTTACCTTTGCAAAAGCTTTTAAATTGATTTTTTTTGTTTTTTCCTACTTAGCATATAGGAGATACCCATTAAGTCATCTTGTGTTTTGGAGAACAGAATACTGAAATGCAAAATCAAAAATCTTCAAATGTTTTTTACTTGATTTCCTATTTATCTGTGGCTATGAAAAAAAAAACAACCTAAAAATCTCATTATCTGCTCAATTTAATCTTTACATGATCCTTTTTTGGTATCACTTCAAGACATATCATGCTATTCAGTTGCTGAACAGGACAAAAAATAATACAGCAGATAAAGCTGTTATGTTTGGTGATACCTAATCATTGGATTCTGAAGGCTATGTGTGCCTGGCTATCTGTTACACTCTTTCAGCGTATGTATATCAAGTGAAAACTGAANGTTTGGTTTTAAGACTTTTTAAGACTGTCCAATTCTGAAGAGAATTACTTTTGTCTGTCTCCAGCTATTTTTAGATTTTTTTTTTTTTTGCATAAAGCATTGAGAGTATTGTATGTGCAAACTCTTACCTTTGCAAAAGCTTTTAAATTGATTTTTTTTGTTTTTTCCTACTTAGCATATAGGAGATACCCATTAAGTCATCTTGTGTTTTGGAGAACAGAATACTGAAATGCAAAATCAAAAATCTTCAAATGTTTTTTACTTGATTTCCCATTTATCTGTGGCTATGAAAAAAAAAACAACCTAAAAATCTCATTATCTGCTCAATTTAATCTTTACATGATCCTTTTTTGGTATCACTTCAAGACATATCATGCTATTCAGTTGCTGAACAGGACAAAAAATAATACAGCAGATAAAGCTGTTATGTTTGGTGATACCTAATCATTGGATTCTGAAGGCTATGTGTGCCTGGCTATCTGTTACACTCTTTCAGCGTATGTATATCAAGTGAAAACTGAAGTGGTTGCTTTTAGATCTTGGTTAGAATGAGCAGGGATGTTTTTTTCAAGTCCTCAACATTCACAGTTGAAGTCCAATTACATATCCACAATGGGTTTGGTTCATACCTGCTTTACAGCTTTTCATCTTTGGGTACAGATGTTTTAACATGTCTCTAATCAAGTGTTTCTTAAGTAACAACCACCTCAGTTTTCACCTTAGTGGATAATCCACTAAGAAATGACTTCTTGGTGTTTAAGAGACGTGTGAACAATGCCCTTGATAAATATGTTTCAACTTTTGTCTAACCCTGAAATGATCAAGCATTTCTACTAGGTGACAGCTGTAGGTCCTTTCTTAGTGGATTATCCTGTCAGCAACTGTGTTGTTGTTTTTGTTCAAGATATGTGGGTTCTAGTGAAGACTGAACTTGAAAAGGATTTATCCATATCAATTTACCCATTCATGGCTCATTACTACACCTTACTCTGTGGCTCTACAAGATATAATATAAAGCAAGTGTCAGAATTTATGCTAAATATACTAAAGGCCTGGGGGCTTATACTTTGGGGGATATTCTACATTACTTTGTAATATATTGCATATTTACTTATTTGTATAAGCACCTGCAGATTATGATAATAAATTGTGGGTATATATTGTTATTTTCCTTGGCTTTCAAAATTAGAACAGCTATGGTAGTCTTTATTTCTAAAATGTTCAATGATTCCACTTTGCTCTAAAACTTTGTATGAAGAATATATAAAAAAGATACTACAAGAAGATGAGAAAGTTATTTTGTAATCAGCTAAAAAAAGGCAGAAGTAACTGCCTACTGTTTTCTGCAGGTTTCATTGAGGATCTGTATCATTCTCATATCTTTATAATATACTTTGCTTGGCTTACACTATATGAAAAAAAATTTTACACTATATTGAAGTTTTTATGTAATATCTTCATGTTTCAAGATGAATAAGAATTTTAACAACAAAGTTGTTAAATGCAAATCTTTGGAAGCAATCTAGCTTATTTAACACTAGTCTAAAAATCTTAAGGAATGCCTTTACAGGTAATTTTTTATTAGCAGCATATTGTTCTATTGAGCACAATTAAAATAATTTTTTCTGGATTAAATAGTTCACACATTATACACTATGATTTAAAATAAATTGCAAACGGAAAACTGCAGCCACCCTTTTGTACTATTATCTTTACATTTTAATGGAGTTTTTACAGAATGTCCTCATTGTAAATTCATTACCGATAATGGTGAAGCAAACTGACAAACTGTTCTGTTTACCCATACATAATTTGAATTAGAACCAAATAATGGCTTGTGCCCCAATGTGGTCTTTCTTACAGGGTGTTAGTATCTGCATGGTTAAGCAGACTGCAATATGGATTCAATACTAACCAGAAATTATCTTTGCTGATTCTGTTGGGGTTTTTTTACCAGCAGAGGTAAGAATAGCTCACTCAGCAGATGCAAAAATGTAGATGACATTAGAGTCAAGCCAGTAATTCTTAAAGTCAATCTTATGTACTGCTTGCTCTTAACATAGATTAATTTAATGACATGAAATGGTACAGAGTGAAAATATATATATTAATTATCACAGAAATATGAGGAACGCATCACCATAAGTATCGGATTTGAGAAATACGTTCTGGTGTGGGAGATTAGATTTTAAAATTAGGTAGGTAGAATTTTATTACCAAATATGTTGAATATGCAATTAGTTGCATTTTGCTTCTTATTTTTGAAATTTAAATAATGAGAAGCATTGTTGAACAGGGATCAAGATTTATGTGCAGTCATTAGCATCATTATTCCTGTTACTTTTTGGGATAATTTAGTTTTCTTACAGAATATTAATGTTTCATATTGTTAAATGCACATATCTGAATATGTAATTTAATTAAAAGTTTTATATATATATATA
>VZTY01029248.1:2231-47495 GCA_013400935.1 Turnix velox
AGAAAAATCAAATATGTGTGAGAGGCTGTGCGTAATAACTGGAGTTGTTACAAAAATGATACGTTACAATCTACAAATCCATGGATTTTTCCTCCATGTATAAACGGAATAAGATTTTTCTGCTCCTCCAGTCTATGGCCAGAATCAATGGAGTCTTTAAAGCGTAGGGTAAAATAAGTCTTTAATTGTTGTTACAGCAAAATTAATTCATATTTGACATGAGGAATAGAATTCCTCATCACTAGTAAATATAATAAGGTACTAGAAAAGATTCTTGAGGGACTTCATTGCTGGGGATTGTTAAGACATTAGAAAGCTCTTTTAGAAATACTGGAAGTATCACAGTGCCTTCTGGAGAGAGTAATGTACTAAATTTCTCAGAACCCTCTTTTCCACTCTTCTTTAACAATTATATAATCCTGATTCTAAATAAGGAACTTTTCCCATTGTTACTCATAGTAAAATTACTGCCCCAGGAATGCCACGAATATGTTTACTTGGCTTCATCCCTCAGAATGGAAGACTTGGATATACTCCTGCAAGATAATTTTCTCTATATTTTTCTTCTTTTTCTGAAAAACAGGGGAAAATGCTTTCACAATACATTGTGTAGCAATAAATTTACGTCTTCCTAGTTGTTAGTCTGGAAAAGCTATGTTCTTGCAGAGAGATTACACCAGTTAATAGAGAGCATGACTAAATTCCTTTCAGTATAAACAGAGACCATGTAGGGATAGCACTGAGATCTTCCTTTCTTATTTGAGGAGTCAGTTACGAATTTCCTAATGAAATTCACTTGGTTTGGTTCAGAGATATTTCCTCTGGAACCTCAGGGCTTCCACTGAAAAAACTTGTTCTAGTGGACGAAGTACCACTCTGCAGCACTTAGACTTTTAACCTCTAGGCTGTTGACTGATCTGTAGTGCCTCTGTGGATGTAAAAACCTACTGTACTGATTTTGAAGACAAGCAAAGTTAAAAAAAGTCAAGAGATTTACCAAAACAAAGCTATATATAACAGAATTCTGAAAAATGTGTTTGCATTTTCAAACATGCTTCTCAAAATCTCACTATTCTTCATAAAATAAACATATTGATAGTATGCTTATGGTATTTAGATGTCCCATTTTTCATTTTAGTTGTGCTTTACTGCTGTGAATTTTTTTTCAAAATAATTAGGTAGACGTACTAAATAAAATAACTGTGAAGGGCTTGATTTTTCTAATTTTAATTAGTTGGTTTCATTTCTGGTGCTTGAATAATGATAATAATTTGGTATGATATAAGAGTGCATAATAAGTGGGGCAAATTACTGGTACCTGTCTGCAAGAGTGTGTTCTGTGTTCTGGATCCTAACTTGGGCAAGGAAGCTTTTAGGAGAAAAGGTGAGTGGTATCAACCCAAATTTTCCCCACCTCTCTGTAATAACAAGCAGAGAAGAGAAACAACTGTTTCTAACCAAAAGGACAAGTAATACAGATTTTGCACAAGCAGTCAGTTCCGGGAAAGGTGCATGAATTCAGATACGTACATATCTTTCACACTTAATTCTAACTAACTAACCAATCCTTAAAGTTAGTACAGATATGTTACATTCAATCTGTGCCCACCTTGAGCTAAAAAATTTCTTTCTTGAGCTGAAGCCCAACTGGAAATTATAAATTTCATTCTTGAACAGAAGCTCTTAAAATACTTATCTTTTAGGACTTCTGTGTTACTTTAATCTCTAAAACTTTGTTTTCAATAGTAGCCATTTGGACGTAAATGAACGCAATTATGTACAATGGAAACCATTAGTGTAAGGCATCAAAACTTCTAGTGCTCCAATTTTTTTCAGTTTTTATTTTTGGTTAATCACAATGTATGTGAAAGGATTGCAGTTTTTTCCCCCTAAAATCTGTACTTTTCAAAACATGCGGTCTACCACTTGCTTTGAGGAAAAAAAAAAGTACTTAAGCTACTTCAATATGTACTTCTCTTTGCATTCTGAATTATGTATTGTTCCATTGAGCTTCATGTTGCAAGACTAGTTCTTAACTTGCAGGCTAAACCAGTTCTTGTTGTAGATTCTTATCCCACTTTAATTACATAAGTGTACCCATCTGTTTTGACACTTCATCCATCAGAGACCTACTTGATTTTCTTTCTTCATTTCCCTCTGGAGTGTTTTGTGGCTATTTAACTAAAAGTACTATATACGAAATATACAGATTGCATTATTAAATGTAACACTTTAAATTTCCTGTCATTGCAACACCTAGATGCTTTATTGCTGTAGGAAAATAATAAGTCTACATAAGGTATTTCTTTTATCTGCTATGATTGGATTGCATAGGTAGTGACTCGTTTCATCTCCTCATAGTGAGTTCTATTGCTTGTTTTGTTCCTACAGGAGCTTTTGGAATGTGTATTAGGGCAAGTTAGAAAGTTAATAATACATAGATAATGTATGGATAATTTTCCACATAGTTTCAGATCGCAGGCTCAAATTAATTATATAGTATGGGAATAAAGTGGTAAAAACAATTCTGAGGACAGGACAGTTGGTAGTGTAGTAAATTATGAGCAATACTAAGAGTTCAAATGGCAGGTTTCAATCCAAATAACAGAATACCCACATACTGAGACCAAATTAAATTCTCAGTAACCAAAACCAGCTTGTTATTGAGTACCAACACCTAATTGCTTTTGTTCCATATACACTTTGATTAAACTGATTAAGGCTTCTTTTTTTATTTCTATGGTCATTAAATAAATCTGTCAATGAGAAAGATGTGGGGAAAGAAGGTAAAAAATGTATTATTTTTTAATGTCTTTATAAAAATAGGCATTATTTTATTATATTTCCAATATATGCATAAGATCTTCAAAAACTTTCTATTGACGTCCAGTGGGCTCAGATATTCACAGGTGTTATGACTTCTCTGTCCCTGTGTAGCTCAATATTCTTCTTAACTAAAAACGAGCAGGACTGTTGGCAATAGCTCTATACTCAGTTTGATAGATCATTCTAAATTTGAGTGCCTGTTCCAAGGACAATATGTTCCTTTCGATGTGTGTAAAATGCAGTCTGAAATATTATTGTTTGATATTTTTGGTGGATGACAGCATTCATCATATTCTGCTGCCTACCACACTGTGGGATTGTTTTTTTTATAAATCAGTGACTATCTCAAAAAGGAATATACTTCTTTGTTTTACTTTTTTGAAAAGTAATTTATGTCAAACATAAAGACATGTTCCCTTGGAGCAAAATTATATGTAACATGTAGCAGTATACATCACTGAATTTGACATCTAATTCTATGAGAACATAAATTGTCAGGAGATAAAGACTATATAAAAAAGTACATAAACTGTGAAGGGCAACCAGTGCGATGAAGACATTTCTTTAACAGTAGCAAACATGGCCAGACAAATAATTGATTCTGTGTGACTGGATCTTGTGATTTATTCATATGTATTTCCCTAGAGGTAAATGCAACAGAAAAGTGACGATGTCCATGTTTTGACTCTGCTATAGAATGTGTAGGATCATGTTTTTTATATGCTGCTGGCTGAGATATTTCAGTATATCAAGGTTATCTGCTGGCTCAAGAGAATATCTGCTGAGACTTATAAAGGTGGCTTCTAAAAAGGTGATTATTACATTCAAGATTCAGGCAACCTGTACTGTAAGTTACAAGTCTTTTCAAGGACTTCTGGCACACTGGCATGATACCATGCCCTTCAGTAGTGGGAAGAAGTGGATGATGCATCTTATTCTAATCTGACCACTCTTCCTTGTGGAAAGACTCAGCCTATTCGAATACATTTTACCTCCCCTGGAAAATAGAGGGATTTTTTTCAATTATTTTCTTTTACAGGTCATACATATGGGATGGGTAAATGAGAGACTTGAAGGAACTGATTCATCTCAGCTCTACAAATTCAAGTTTCTGGCACTGAAGGGTTCATCCTTCTACATTTTCAGCACTCCACCGGTAAAAAAATATTTTTTTGTAACAGTTTCATTCTAAAGAGAAACCTGTTTGTTATGTCTGAATTTGTTTTTCCTTACTAAGGAAAGCTGTCAACTGAGATTTTTAAAGAAGATAAAGCCATAAATGCCACTGAATTTCAATAAGCCTTAGATACATAACCTCTTCTAAGACCCTGTCAAATCTCACTGTACATGAATTATTCAAAGAATTTCTAATAGGAAGTGAGTGATTTAATTTTTAAAGTTGTCAAGTTCAGATTTTTCTCTGGTTGTTCAGGCCAAATATTTCTTGCCTTATTTGTTCTAACGTATTTTATGTATTTAATCAGTTGATAGTTACTCTGTTTTCTTAAAGACAAGATACTTGATTAAGCACATTATCCATTGCTAGTAAGAAGAATTCTGTTTCACAGCAGATAACTTATGTAATAAATCTCTATAAAACCTGAATAAAAATTAGCTTGAAAGGTGAAGCAGAAATAAGCTGTAGAATTCTAAAGTTTTAAAATGTGAGCCATGCCACATGTTATTCCTTTATCTTTTCTTTCTTTTTTGTCAGAGAGCCTTTGCTTTAAACAAATCCAAAAGAATAAGATTTTGAATTAGAATTTTAAAAGGCCAATAATATTCTTTTTAAAATGAGTCAATGTATCAAGGAAAAGTTGGGTTTTTTCCCCCCTTTAAAAAATTTAGTCTCTACATTTAGTCAAGGAACTAAAATTTTCTTTAATTGCTACAGTCCAATGAAAATGAAAAAACAAGACAAAAATATTAAACAAGTAAAGGACCACATGAATGCTTTTACTTTGTAAATTTTAGTTGTTATTTTAAGACCTGTTTTTGAAAAAAGTTTTTTGTTAGAATTAAAACTATCCATCTACATGACACTTAATGGTGATATGCTGCTTCACTTATTGTGTACAGCACTGTGCTGAGAACAAACAAGTGAGGATACTCTCAATTTTTTCCTTTTCCCATCATTTGCTAAACTATCTTTAGCTTGATCCATGTGTTTTTTCATTTTGTTCTTCCTCTTCTCCCATCACACCGGGGGATTCAGAGAGTTAGTGAATGGCACTGTGGGTACTTTGCTATTGGATGAGATCTATCCACTACAGAGCAAAGGGGTGGGCTTTGGCTGACTAGAAACCTGCCAAACCCCAGAGGAGCTCCCATTGCACTCAGTGAGGTATCAGCCCCATTCTGTGGCCTGACACTGGTTCTGTATCACAGAAGCACAGGTCCCCAACACAGAGCTGTTTTTTAAGAGACTTTCAATGATGCAGCTCTTACCATTACTCCTACTAACTTCTTTTGGCTGTGTTAAGTGAAGTATTAAAAAATCAATTGTTCTTTTGCAGAAATACAGATGGCTTACCTTACTTATTCTCTAAAAGATAAATTTCACAAGTTTTGAAAAAAAACTGTTTCTATTGCATTATGGCTGTTTGTATACTGAATCAGTATATCAGTGTACCAATGCTGTGTCCATGAAGTAAATGACCTACAAGTCATGCAGTTATCTTTAACTGTAATGATGATCTCATCCATTACTTCACAACTACTTGTAAAAGGATCAGGTACAATTTCTACTCTTTTTTATTTTATTGTGTAAAAAATGGTAGGAATGTAAATACAGCTATGTTTTGTAGAAGTGGAAAATGTTGTTACCCCTGATCACAAATAGAGAAAATTATGGAAAAAAAATGTGGATATTGCAATATGAAAGAAATTACTAGGGTAAATAATAATCTATTTATTCTCTATTTCAACAATATCTCAGGTGGTCTTTTCAAAAATATGGAAGTCAACATCAAGAGCAATGTGATTGAGAGAGGATGGTATTTCTACATCCCTGAAGTAGCTTATCTGACTATACTTAAGAAATTAGCATTTTTCACGTACAGATTGAGTTATGAGAAGTATGAAATGTTTCTGAAAACTATATATGTGAAAAAACGTTGAACAAATATAAATTATTTTTGTTTCAATGTTAATATACAACCAATATTTTACTACATCCTGATACATGTAGTAAACTTCTATCAGTTTTCAGATCTTGGAAATGTTCTGATTCATATCCTAGGAGAATCTGAGAAGACAGTATTCAAAATTGTCATTCAAGACTAAATTAATTTTTCTGTCATTGAAAATTTCCAGAAAAATTAAATGTTTTATTTTTATGGAATATGGGCTATAGTTATGGGATTTTTTATGTCTTCCTTCTAAGTCAGTAATTAGTACATGAATATCATGAAAGTAACTCGAATAGTTTCACTTTCAAAAAACCTTACAGAGAAGAAAAGCTTGCATAATGTAATTAATAAAAGCAAATTCTTTAAATGTTGGAGAATACCTCTATGTAAGTTCTGAATAATTTTGTTTGTAGTTTACATTATATTTATTGTTACTTTAACAGGAATGAAGTGGCAATGAGCTGGAGGGCATAGTCTTGGCCACAAATGCTTTTTTCTGCTTTTTCTAACTCTTCAAGTCTTTACTAAATATTAATTTTGTTTACATATTTGCTAGTATCTGATTGCTCTTTAGTGTATATTTTGTACCATGAAGCTTTAGCAGTTTGGGCATCTTTAGGCTTCTTATACTGCTATATTTTAGTTCATCTCAACAACATTTCTTGACTACTTTTACTTTTTAATATCTTCTAATAATTGTTTAAAATTATACTTGGCTCAATTCCAAATGTAGAGTGAAGAGACCAGTGAAATTAATTACTCTCTATGTAAAAGTATTTCATCTTTTGCCTAGAGCTCACTAGTACTTCCAGATGTTGGATGTTTCTGCTTTATTATCAGATAATGCTGCCTTTTCTATATTTCAGTAGTAAGAATTGCAGCATCTTTTTTTGTTGATGTTCCTAAAGTTTTACTCTTTAAATTTATTTAGTTTTTGTTAAGACTTTGTATGGCACTGAAGATTTCTAGAATCAGATTCAGTGTTCACAGAAAGTAGAAGAGTACATTGTGTTGCCTTTTATTTTAGTGGTACTCGAGGTGTAAAGGTAAAGCCATTACCGACTTTATATGTTATAGATCTATCTGAAAAACCACAGCAGAATAGCTTGTTTAAATGACCACATACAAACACAAAGAGCAAATATAATGCATTCAGATAGTTAAGCAGCATTGCATCAATTAGCTTTAAACAAAGCCCTGTAAAGGTACAACATAACATTTCTACTTAAGAGTAAGGTGATGCGAGCTCTCTCTTTTAATTTAATCATGCTGATATATTCACCTCAGCAATTACAAAGAGGTCTCCTTTAGTGAAAAATGGAGAAAAAATGTCAGTGACATTTTCTGTAAGAATTAAATGCTGTTTTTCAGTCTTTTATAAATGCCGGATATTAAATGTAGTAATACAGCTTTATTTCAGTAGGACAATGAAATCTATTTAGTTTTTTTCATCTGTACATGATTTTAGAGCAATGAATGTCTTGTTTTGTTTTTTTTATACGATAGGTAAGCACACTAGACTGGGTACGAGCTGAAAGAATCTATAACCTCTGTGAGGTTCTATTCAAAATTCACAAGGTAGGTTTTTCAGTGATTAAAATATTATTGAATAAACAAAGCTTGACATTTCCTGTTAGTTATAAGCCTAGGTAATCTTAACTAAGAGTAGCTAACCTTCAAATAATTCCATTGTTATTAAAAAATTTATTTGTAATCACTAGTATATTAGCAGTGTAAATCTGAGGGGATTGGGCAAACAGATTAAGATGCAAGCAAGCAAGTTACTAAAATGCTTCCTGTTGAAGAAAACTTTTGATACTGGAGCTGTTTGTATGAACTACAGGTGAGATACACCTAAATATAATGAAGCTGGATATTGCTTTTTCCTTAATGGTTCAGAATTTTAAGTTAATGGGATTTGCTGTAATTCCTGATCTATTTAAAGAGTAATTATTTTCAGTGAATAGGAGTGCAACATTATGTCATTTTAATATCATATGATATTGCAAATATTATAGTAGGTATTTGTTAACCACAGTTTTGGTTTTTTATCCTCCACCTATAGACAGTGCCATGTTTTCTGTTTAGCTCATCCCAAGGATTTGGGGCAAAACCTTAGCAGTCTGTTCAAATAATTGACTTACAGAAGGTATTTTCTAGTAATTTGCATCAGATCAATTTAGTTCTCTATCAGCTCACTAAGAATTGATTTATAGGTGAGTTAAGGCTAGATGAAAGCCTGTTTGCCCATTAGATGAAAAGAAGCAAATTTTACAAGAGAAAAAAATACAAACAAACAAAAACCCAGAAACAATTAGTCTTTTTGGGTAAAATGCTCTTTCACTGAAATAATTCAGGTCCTGCCCATCACTATAGACAACTGCAAAATAGTGCCTTTTGAAAAGATTTATTGTGGTTTGGTTGAGTTTTTTGTTTCTTTTTTCTTTCAAATGTTGATATTGATTGGAAACTTGTCCTTCCTTGAATATTCTGGTAATTTCCACAATAATCTATCCTTAAAGCAAATTTTCTGGTATTCTCCATTTAGAAAAAAAGTGGAAAACACAAGATTTAGTTCTTTAATGTTTCTGTCATTCTAATAAATGAGTTCCTAATTGCTAGTCTTCATGAACATCCAAATAAAAAAATTATTGTCTATTTGGTGCATCCAAATAAATAAACCCTTCCATTTGTCTTTATAAAACAACTGACTCGGTGCTGACTAATCATATTATAATACTAGGAAGCTTGTAATAGGCTTACAAACCTTGTGTTTACAGGCTCGTTATTGTTTGGCACTTGCTGAGATAATAAAAAAAGCTGTGGGAGAAACATATTGGAGTCAAAATCTTATCAGATATGTTTTGGAAATGAAATCAGGTTGCAATTCAGACCAGGACTGGATATGAGAGAGTGGGACTGAAGTGATTGTAAAGGAATGGTATTTCCCCATTTGAGACCAGACATATGTTCTCCAAATTGGAAGAGTAGATTTAGGCTGGATATAAGAAAGAAGTTCTTTACTGTGAGGATGGTAATACACTGGAATAGGTTGCCCAGAAAGGTTGTAGATGCCCCCTCCCTGGAAGTATTTAAGGCCAGGACAAACTAAACAAATCCAAAAAGCTGGACAATAATCCACATTTATTCTGACATGAGTTAAACATGAAAAATAAAAATTTTATATAGAAACAAAATTATTACTATATTTTAGATTTGTGTACATGCATATAAATTCACATTTTTATACACAAGCATTTGAAATTCACATATATATCATGCACTTGCATATTCATAGACATTTAGTGCTAACAGCCAGATGACTGAAAATGTGATCTCCTTTATCTCATGTGTTTCTTCCTATATGTGACTCATATTCCATTTTTGTTGTGACTGTAAATAAGAACTTGTACCTTTCAGGGGTGAAAATATTAGATTTTTTTTTAAGCCCCTCATCTTGAAAACATTCTATTTTCTTTTATTGCCTGGTATTTTCACACATCTCATTTTCACATGCAAAATAGAAGTTATTTCTATAGGAGTCTATGAGTTAAGTTGAGCAGCACTGAGACTTGAAGATGTAATGTCTGTCACTGTGCAGTTGCTGAACACCAGATAATAAGAAGGCATTTTGTTCAACTTTCTTTTCACCAGTCCAAAGGAGCATCATAAAATAACTTTGAACTTCCCCATTATGTGTTGTTGCTGAGGTGACCCAGCTTAACAGACTAAAGTAAATTGCTTCAGGTTAGATATGCTAACTTTGAGTTATTTAGTAATTCACGAGCACAAGCAAAATTTGCAGTTCTTATCAGAGTATTTGGATCCTGTTTGTGAGAAGGAGAGCAATACATACTAGAGTTTGTACTAGGAGAGCATTTGTTTCCTCTGATTTTCATTACTAAAAAGTGGATTTTCACTGCTCTCCAGTGAGGGTGGTTGGTGTGCATCTATAACAGAGAGACACAGGACACTAAATGTTTAAGCATTTATTTTACCTGTATTGGAATATTTTACATTACATCTGGATGCTTAAATTCCAGTTCTTTGTTCTCACATGCGTAGAGTTTCAACTATAGCTTCAGTAGGCTATGATGGACTATTAGAAGTCTTTGAAAAATGTATTCTGAAACTTTGCAAGGATTATCCTGCCTACCGGATTCCAGGACATGGGTACCACTGCAAAGCTGCATTGTGATCTTCTCAAAACCACCTAAATCCAGTCAAAAATCATTGATTTTACCTCAGATCTGCTTGACTAGATTCAAATCTCCAAAATTTAACCTGGAGTGCTAAAGAAAGAGAATTCTACTTGCAGGTGACTTCATAAAATAAGAAATAACATTCTCTTTGCAAGTAACATTTTAAAATTTGGTTAGTGAAAGCAGTTAGCTGTGTAAGTGGGAGCTTTATCTCTAGGGGTTTTTTTCCCCATACTTAACGCTAATCCACTTGAAAGATCAGGCAATTTTATCATAAGAATTAGGTTTTATTTACAAAATATTCTGTTACAGGCATGTTTTTTATTATAAAAGACCAATGTAAAGTTTCTTTTCTTATCTTGAAGGTGGTGGTAGGATCTCTCTTCACTCCCCTTGTAGTTGCATAGCAGCATTGGCAACTTTTTAGGGTATATCTGAAAGCTCAGATTGTCATTTCCAGAATTAGTCCTTAGGTGCTTCATATATTACTTCATTTCTTAGTGTTTAGCATAGTGGAACCCAATCAGAACAGAGCAGTTATATAATCCTGTAGAGCTGGTATACAGCTCTTGAAATGTATTCAAACAATGTAAGGGTTTCCTTCCTTTTCACTGGTAAATAATATATTGCTGCAAACTCCTTTTAAATTGGGTAGATATTGCTAAGGTAAATTTGACAACATTGTATAATGTTATAGCTCAGAACGGGATACAGGATGAAGTGAGTAAGATGCAAAAGTAATAGTTGTCTTTGAAATTATTAGTTAATTAGAAAATTTCTTAAAGGTAACTAATAATCAACATTATGACATAATGAATCCAGGTACTTATCACTTACAGGAGACAATGTTGCTTTAACTGTTTCTGCTAGATGAAGAATCACATACTGAAACATGTCTTTCAGCTCTGGCTTGCTGATGATTGTTGGCTACAAGCAAACCTATATTTAGGTATTCATCAGGACTTTGATCTTGAAGACCAGAGGCCATACTGTTTCAGTGTTATGGTTGGACATGGCAAGAGTCATTATTTCAATGTAGAGCTGGGCAGCGACTTGGTAGTATGGGAGAAATCCTTTCAAAGAGCAATTTTCTTGGAAGTTCAAAGAACAGGGGTAAGTAATTAATAATTTAAATCCTGAAACCATTTCATCACTGAAAAAAAATTTTCCAAGTCAATTATTTTTCTCAGATCAGATGGTGCAGAAGTGATTTTAAATTCAAGATCAAGATATGGATGTCTATTAGCACTGCAGTGACTAAGCTCCTATTAGAAGCAGTGAGTGGAGTCTAGAGAATTATTGTGCTTGCTCTAAAGAATGTATTCTTTGGTATGAAGAAAGAGAAAATAAATTTAATTCTAATTTTCAATTTAGTGCATCTTTGTACCATTGTAAAGAACTTATTTGCTGAATATCTACATTGCATAAGTGTCCTGGACTGATGGAGTGAAAATTGAAAATATGTAGTTTAGGAGTACCGGCATTCTGAAATTAAAAACATATTTACAAAGTTTAGCACAAATGAAAGCTTTATGTTGTTAGCTGAAGTTTGCAGGGATCTCCTGAAAATGTTCACAACACAGAGAGCACTGCTCCACAGCATTGCATTAGCACAGATTTTGAATCATCTCTTCTAAATTTCCCAGTCTCTGGGATACTTATGAGGATTGCAGGTGCTTACTTAGAACTCTTCCAGTTGTCTCTTCATGGTGATGAATTAACAAAAAAGATTTTGGAATGGTGATGCTCTTGCTGTTGCACTTGCAAAAAGGAATGCAAATCTTCAAGATAATTTGATTCTTCCTGAAAAAGAGAAGGATTAGTGATTCACACTGCTGTGCATCAGTTATTTTCTTATATTAGTCAATTAATTATGATACAAATTAGGATACAATTGTTTGAACAACCATTCAGTAATCACATTTATTATCACTATAAAAATCAAATAATATATAGTTCAAATTAAGCATAATAGGGATAGATCTCAAAACTACTTGTTGTAGCCTAACAATCATAAGAGATAGTTTTGTGCAAATTAAGGGATCATTTTTTGCTTGTGCAATGATCTTTTCTCATTTGAATCCAGCAGTCTTCTGTACTATTATCACACAGGAGACATTAATATTTCTTCAAGCTGTGGTCTAACCTATCTGGAGCCTCCAGGAGAGGCATCCAGTTGAAATTTGGGTGGCAGTGTTTAAGTCTCCATATGTTGCATACATTCAGGTTTGTTGTAAACCATTATGTCATTGGGATGCAAATCACTGCAATCACACTCCAGAAGTGAAACTGTTTTCTCTTCTCAGACACAAATGCTTCTTTGAATATTCTCTTTTCCAGAAAGATAATAAATTATTAGATGAGATTCGTGGCAGGTATTTGGATTGCACTGTCATTTTAAATTATTCTGCTCATTGTTGCCAGTCTTTAGGATCTTTTCTTTGACAAAATTGTTGTTAGTGTTATCCATTACACACACTTTGTATTTGGTTTAAAGTTTTCTTTAGAAAATTTCCTCATGTAATGCTTCCTACTCATCCCTCCTCTGCATCTCAATTCTATGCAGTCTCCTCATTCCTAGAACTGCTTGCTGGTTGTTGCTGTAACCATGCATGCTATTTCATAACATGTCATAAGTAAGAATTCATTTATTACATGAAATGTAATGCTTCTATTTCAGGTCACTTACTTGTTCTGCCCAAGAAAGGAATGGGCAAAACTGCACTGACATCTTTAAAACCTGTATTTTCACCAAAATAAAAGAACGTTTTGAGCAGCTCCAAAAAGAGACAAAATTTCTGTATTTATTTGATCTTTAATTCTGGGTCCACTGGACATAATGATAAACTCCTCACAATTTCAAAATTAGACCAAGCTGGAGAAATTCATTTACATGGAAGTTCAAATAGCTTCTCAACAATTGTTTTTATCACTGAACATCAATGCAGATTTTAGCAACATTCCTTTATATATCCTTAAAGTTCAAGCCACTGAGAATGCAAACAGGTATGTACGCTGGTCCTTGCATTCCCACTGTATGGTGGGGTGCAGAAGCAAGGGAATGTGAGACTAGGTTCATCCTAAACCACTTTTTACTACTTCTTCCTGGAATGTAGCACAGAATACCTTTTGCTAGTCATTCTTCTGTGGCATCTTCAATTGATCCTGTTACAATTCAAATTAGATGTAATCAGAATAGATCTTAGAGACTGTTTCCTCACTGAGATCTGGAAAGAGATTAGGCATCTATCTACTCATCTTTCTCTTACAATTAATCTAACTCTTCTGACTGCTTGATTTCTGAGATGCTCTGATCCCTTTGGATGTCTCAGAAACTGGTTAATACAAACATATTCATTATTTGTAGACATCTTTGTGAATGAAGCGGTGCTTAAGAAATAGTATTCAATGTCATCTTCTGAGAGTGTACAGAAAAATTCTGCCTAAATTAAAAAAACATTGCAGAAACTGGGCAGTCTCAATAAGAATTTTCATTTCTTCATAGTAAATTGAGAGGATAAGTAAACTGACAGGATTCATGGATCTTGGTGTAATCCTTGTGAGTTGCGAATAATAGAAATAAAATAGAAAAACATTAAATATAGTTGGCATGCTACGTTAATTTTAGATTCAGTGACGATAAGCTAGTACATATGAAAGAGCATTATTTATAGGAATCTCTTTAAAAATGGAAACTCCACACAGTACTGATTTCGGAACTGATTTCTGAAGCAAACTAATAAGCGAAGTGAATATACTCCTTTAGATAAGGTTAAATTTATAGGGTCATTGAAGATACCTATCAGTTTGTTTCCAGGAGAATTCAGTTTAATTACACAATTAAGTCTCAGATTTTTATTACGCACAGAAAGCTTCTTACAATTGAAATACATTTGGTCATCTTTAGAAGTACTATTAGATTTTAATTCATTTTCACACTGCTGCCAAAATCCTACAAAGATAGATGCTTAAAACCATACAGATTAATTGGAAATAGATTTGTAAAAATTATTAATAATTTAACAATTCAGAGACCATGTGAGAAGCAAGAAATCTGTTATACTTTTTTTTTTTAAAAAGGCAATGGTCTGTATCAAAGCTATTGAGCAAAATCGTGTTTATATATTCTTTATGTTAAATGTGACTGATATTTAATGATTTTACAAAGCTGCTCCAATATTTATAAAATAGTTCTATATTTTTATAAATTATAAATTATTTATATAGAAAGGACAAATCCAATGAGTTGCATGCATATATCTAAATATATTTATATTTAAATGCAGAGAATGAGATAATGACTATGTAGTGAGAGTCTGGTTTTACTGCCTTCCAGAGGATCTCATAGACTTCAATAAGGATGAAACTAAACTAAAAAATCTGTCAAGAAGTTACTCTATGAAGTTTCAAATTTATGGAATATTACCTTAGAATTTTGATAATTTCTTTTATGTTTTCATAAGTTGTTGTCCCCTATTATTCTTGTAATTCCTTTGTGTCAGGCAGAAAAACAAAATCACAGTCCATTGATGCAGAACTGAATTTTGTAGTTAATCATGTCTCTTCTTGGTATTTCTACTTAAAATCCTTCTATCAGCAGAAAAGACTCTTATGTAGTAACAAACTATATCAAAAGCAAGACAGTTTCTTTGCTGAAGTAAATAAGTGGAGTTCATTAAGATGAATAGTGCCAGCCTGATTACTGTGATTGCTATTGATAATCTGTCTGAAGTGTGTGAAAATATGCATGAGACAATCTCCAGGTAGGAAACTGTTACTTTTACTGTTACATTTAGGACACTCTTGTATCTTGCTTTTCTTTATGAAAAATTAGTTGCTACAAGGCAATAAAGGTTCTGCTCAGACACAGAGATGAGGAAATACAATCTTTTCCTGACACAATCCAAAGCCAAAAATGAAATTTGAAATTTAGCTGCTAGTGAATGACCATCGCTATGGTCCTGACCTTAGATTTTGTCTTGTATTTCTACTTCCATTTTTCTCATTGCTTTGTCCTACAACCAATTTAAACCACAGTCTGCCTATCTATCAGAGGAGGTTGCAAGTCTTTTCTGTTCTGTCAGATTTACATTAGACATGGATTCATATTCCAGAGAGAATGCTATGGCTATGAGTAGGCATGAGATGAGTTTACCTGTTAGTGTTCCTATTGGAGCACAATTCTCTGCAGGGGAATTTTTGCTTCAGACCACATGTGCATCCAGCCCTAGTCTTTCTGTGATAGTGATTTAATATTTAATCCCAGTTCATGCTGTTTTCTGTCAAGGCTGTCTGTCTGATGGGAGCTCTACTAAGAAAACCTTTTTCACACTTAGCTGGTGTAGCATCATGAACATTACAAATAGATCAGATAGATACTTATTTCAGCTAGAAAATCTGTTGTATGACAGGAATTTTACTTATGAGCATGGCTCAGATTGTAATAGATGACTGAAAGGCAAAACTTTCAAGCAGTATCCTGAGAAAGCCAGCATGAAAAACATGAAAATATTCAGCATAGGTGTTATTTTCCAAAGCGCTATGCACTGAACTGTTGCCACTTCTACTGAAATCAGTAGAAGCTTTCTTTGAAATTTGGTGAAAGTATAATGATCCACCATTTGAGTCCTCTGAAAAATCTTACTTTTATTGCCAGTATGCCTCTTGCATACATATATGCTGGACCACTGTTATGCATTAAAAAAATAACACCTTGAAATCATGAGATTACAGCACCATCTTTTATAAAAGAATGTGCTTTTTGTACAAATAACTATTCAAGTAGGTAGAGTCCCTGTAGGGCACTAGATGTAATTAGCAACTCCAAATCTTGAAGGAATGTACAAGATTTTAGTCAGATATCTTTTGGTTCAGTAAGGTGGTTTGAATTTTATCTGTCCATAATTATCTTAGTTCTTTAGCTGTGACGTGATGAATTCATTCAATTTATGGACAAATTACTAGATTTGCCACATTTTTTAAGAGAAAATGGTGTTCTCTTTGTCACTTTCACAGATGTTATTCCACTGATTCTTTTGTGTAGCTTTCTGGAAGTGAAGACACCTGAGCTTTGGAAGTTTTTTGATGAAATTTCTGTAAACTCCTTTCAATGAATGGGAAAATTATATGCATGATACTGCCTGCATTTACAGTGCAGGGTTAGCATGGTAGTGTTGTGCTAACCCCCAGACATCTGCCCAAAGAAGTAGCTAGAACATCCATGAATACAGCAGAATAGTTCCAATGAAACCTATCATCAGGAGAGCAGGTGTTCCAGGATCCTAGGACAGTCTGTGAAACAAGGAGGATAGCTGAATTTTCATGAAAATCTCTATGTCTATGGTAAAGATAGTGAGTGTATATGTGCAGTTATTCTAGCTATTAAGCCCTCTCGAAATCTGGGAAGATAGATACAATATCAGTGTCATGCTTCTGAATAGTAACAGAAAGATTTCTTCAATTAATCTCTCAGAAACACAATTCTTTCCTTATTCACCCATTAATAATATCAACTTGTAAACAACCTGCGAGATCATTGAGTCCAACCATCGACCTCACACCTGTAAGTCCACCAGTAAACAAGGTCTATAAACATCAAATCTACATGTCCTTTAAATACCTCCGGTAATGTGGTCTCAACCACTTTCCTGAGCAGACTCTTCCAACTTTTTTGGTGAAGCAATTTTTCCTGGTATCCATTGCAAACCTCTCCTGGAGGCCATTTTCTCTTATCCTATTGGTTATTACTTGGGAGAAGACACCAATCCCAACCTCAGTACAACCTCGTTTCAGGTACTTGCAGAGTGCAATAAAATCTTCTGTCAGCCTCCTTATTTCCTAAATAGCCCCAGTTTCCTCAGAAACTTCTCTCAAGACTTGTGATCTTGGCCCTTCTTACTTACAGCTTAATGACCTTTTTATGAGTTAAAGGTATATGCATTGGAACACTGATACCTGAACAATTACACAGATAAAAATTTTGTAATTGTCTTGTATTACAAAAAAAATTTATACTGTTGGAAAACATGTAATCACTAATCAAAGATATATACTAGAATTTTCTGCAGTTACAATCTGATTACTTGTTTTTAAGAGATAAATTTTTATGTTTTAACTCATCAGGCTTAAACTTCCAATCAACAGCTACATAATATTCAGAATATCCAAGGTTAGAACAGGAAACGGTGTAAGCTAAAGACAGTCATTGCCATACCTCATTTGCTAACAATTTGAGTTATGTAAATTAATGTGGCTCTTGTGGTATAGTTAGCTGTACATGGGAAAATATTTTAATTAATATCTTAAGGTTCATAACCATGTAGATTCTCATCTACCCCTACTTAAAACCAAAAGTACAACTAAGCCCAGAAAAAAAATCTCATTTGTGATCAGTAAAGAAGATTTATTTAAAAAATAATCTATTATAAGTGTAAAAGAATCTTATTCCAAAGACTACAACCTACAGGGACAGTGCTCTGATGAATAGGGATGGGTGTTTTTATCACAGAGCTGTCTGAGAACTTAAAAATGTTTTAAAAATGGCTTTGCTGAATCAAAGCTCAGCAAGAATAACCTTTTAATTACAAAAGAATGGAGAACGAGTCATGGCTGGTGCTTAATGCCACTTCATAATTACTGAATAAAATGTAGGGATGTTTAAATGTCCTTGTAATTGAATATCAAACACTGAAATAATTTTAAATAATACGGCCTTTTAACACCAATGAGCAAAATAATTTAGTCTGAAATAATCTTTCAGAAATAGTATGTCTTTGTCATTGTTCAGCTGATTATAATACTAATCTGTACTAATACACTAATTTCCAGCCCTTTCAAAAAACTTTATAAAATGCAATGCCTGTAAATCAGAAATTCTTCTTTTAGAATACTACATTTTTTTGTTAGTAGTGGAATCAAGAAATAAACATTTACAATCACTGCATACAGAAATTTTATACTATAGTAAAAATCTTTAAAATAAAATTAAAAGGACATAATTGAAAAGTAGAACCTCTGGGTTTTGTTAACAAAACAGATATTTTCTTTCTAACCTGAAAGGCAAATAAAGATTTGGTGTATATATTGTACAATCTACTACTGTTACTGCTTACTAATGAGTGGTAGCTATTAGTTCTTATATTAAAATACATTCATTAACAAACATAGTGCTGCACTGGCATGTCACCCAAGTTTACAAACTAGAAAAATTTCAAAATAATAAAAAGACTGGCTACAGGGTTTAAATGAGATGGGGAGGTCAGGCAGACAGTTTATAATTGGATTGTACTCAGTACAACTTCAGATGTTGTTGACATCCAATTTGCTCAAAATTATATCAGAAGTCATCAATAGATCGGTTTTAAGTAGTTTTCCAAAGCTTTGTAGTAGTCAGAACTGGCTTTCTTTTTTGTGCTGCATGTTTTAAGGAATGCTTTCCAACAATGGGTTCTTCTTAATATTCTCAGAGAGGGACTCAAAATACAGAAATATTGACATGCTTTCAAAAGTTTTTGACATTTTAAAATGTAGTAAAATAAAGTAGCACCAGTGTTGCCAGATTTATGTCTTTCCCCACCAAAAAAACCCACATAAAATAGTATTTTGATATATATGATATATCTTATATACATATCATATATATTATTTATATTTAGGGGGGGTTTTATATATATATATAAATATATACGATAAATTATAGTAATAGTTCTTCTCCAAGATAATGTTTTTCTATTTTTTCCAGTCTAAAACATATGTGTGCAGTTGGCAAGGAGATACCCTGTGTTTCACGGTCGATTTTGCTCTGGGATTTACCTGTTTTGACAGTAAAACAAAGGTAAGAAAGAAAACATAAACTCATCTTGTTTTTCTGTTATTGATATCATCATTAACTGTAATTCTTTATGTTCATCAGAATGATACTTTTTAAGTTGATGTAGAATATTTTCTCAAATCTACTGTACTTTTTTATTTATACAGCACTACTGAAATGTTTGGGACTAGAATTATAGTTGGGCCTTCACACCTAAAGATGATTTTCAAGAGAGATAGAAAAAAAGTAATTTCCTTTTCAAGTTGTAAAAGCAAAGGAAGGTTATTTAGCACAGAGCTGGATTTCTTAGACATGAAGAAACATCAAGATTTTTAAAAGGTCAACAGCCATGAAAAAAATTGTGTCACCTGATTTTATTTGTTGTGAAGCCATGGATATAAAATAGGATTAATTATTCTTCCATCATAAGATATTAAGGCTATATCTAAAATTAGCAGAAAAAGGCAAATGCATTTCAAACTCATAATCTTTAAGATTAAATTCACTTATCTTGCAAACAGAATGGCTGTGCCTACAGGACATGCCTACACAACTTCCAAGCCCTCAGCATAATTCTACTGATTTGTATCTAATTTAAAGTGATGCTTTAAGTTACTCTAAATAGATCTATATGTGTGTTTGCCAGCAGAAGTAAACAAACATACAATATCTCTGCATTAATAGAGCTTCAAAGTGAAAGGATTATTTTAATATTTATTAAGGAAATCAAATCATTCATTCAGAGTGAAGAGGAAATCTACTGTATTTAGAGATATCAATGCAGGATATAATTTTTGTGTGTTGGTATTTTGGGGGTTTGGATATAAAATGAGCAAGTCTTTGTGCAGAGAAGTGATAGTCATATCTATAGTATCTGAAAACTTAGACTAACTGCATTAAGTGTGCTGTCCTATGAAATGGCATAAAAATTCAGTAAATACATTTCCATACTTTTTTCTGCTTCAGATGATACTATTTTCTGAAATTATTCATTTTTCACAATTGTACACATTTCATGCATAGCCATAAATTAACTGTAGGAAATACTCTCTTTAGTTTAGACTATATAAAACGGTTTGCTCTCAGTGTGAAGATTGATTGGGTGTACTCCCACATTTAAAATTATAGGATTCTCAATTAGTACTGCTTTCTACAAGCACAGTAAATGAGCCATGGTTAATATCCTGTAAAACAATAAAAGGATAAGACTTAGAGCCCTAGCACTAACCTCCAGGTACTGATGATGATGGTGAGGATTAGATCAACCTTCTTGCTTACCTAATGATAAAGTCAGATAGATTGATTCTGTCATTAAACTGTAAAAATTCTGGAGAGCTCAAGACATTTATTGTTCGTCTGTGTGAGAGATTATGATGTCCTTTGTGTCCTCAAGTCTGAGTATGGCTGTAATGAATGGCTTCTGTTGTAGATCTTATGTCCCATAGTTGCTAGCTCACCCTTGACTGTGTTCTCCAACACTCATTTTGTTTCCTACTAACAGTGAATAGATAGGATAAGCAATTAACAGCTCATTTGGGACACAGCAGTTTCTGAAAAACTTACTTTTTTATTGTGATAGTGAATTTCAAATTAAAGTCACCTGCTGATGCAATGAACAGTCTAATACCACAACAGCTCTTCATACATGCTTATTAAAATGAAGAACAGTCCCCTGTCTGCCCTATAGTTTTAAACCTGGATCTCAAATTTTGGCCAACCAGCTCATGTGGTCATTAGAAAATGTGCTATATTATGGTCTTGAAAATAATATTAAAAGGATTTTCCCACTACAAATGACAAAATAAAAAGGGACAATAAATTTTTCTTAGGAGTTTAATTGTCATTTAAAAAGTTATTCTCTAGACTAGTTTTGGGGGATTCTTAAAATTATGTAAAGGAATTACTTCACTTCTGCCATGTTCTGTTTCAAGTTATCATGGGCTTAACTTATTCGATTGTTACCATTTGGGGCCCATCACAGACATACACATGTGGCCTCCTGCTGCTTCATGCCTGATGGCAGTGACTTCTTTTACTACTTGGCTTGGTTGGCTCATCTTTCCTATCCTCCAGCTGCTCATCAAAGATGGAGGAATCCCAAAGTTTGCATATTCTTCCACCTTCCAGAATTATCTACTTTTTTTTTACACTTAATGTCAACTGTTGAAAGAGTTTATGTCTCTAGCAATGCCAATTATTGCTAAATTGTTCCTAAGTACTTAATGTTATCTCCATTCTATCAGTTCTATTATAGAGAATCATTACTCATTACTTTTCATATGGTCTAATTAGGCCCTCTGGACCCAGGTAAAAATATTTCCATGAATGAAAAGTTTAAGCACCATCACAATGCTGTAGCATAGTTGGGCTTTTCTTTGTCTGTTGTATTTGCCTAAGTCACAGATGTTTATGTCTAGAGGGAACCTGGAGATGTGCCTTGTATAAAGATCATCTTAATGGGGCATTCTTTTTAAAGGGTAGGGTTTTGAAGACCGCTGGTCTACATTAAAAATAAAAATTTTGCAATGAGGAATACTGTAATATCTAACGATGCAAACTGTTTTGTGTGTGCACTTATGAAAGTATTTCCTCAGGAGTTTGGAGACTGAATCACATTTCAACATGTGCATGGAATTTATGTTAAGATTGTAACCATTAAGGAAACATCTTTACGCAGTCTAGATATGAGTTTTGCTACTTTGTGAGGTTTTTTCTTAATTATACATTTTTAGCCAGTCAATATAAATCCTTCAAATAAATGAGGCAAATTACATTGGTTTAAAAAATTATTTACCAATTTTTTTTAAAGTATCTCTATAACAATTAAAGCATACTTGTCTATCTAGGATTTGACAACAGTCATAAAATGCCATGTAGGACACAAAGAAGCCTAGAATTCTTATATATATTACAAACAACTGTGTAATGTTGAGCATATTTTTTGTGAGGGTACATTTGATAATAACTTTTTTGTATTTCTATAGCTTTTAATATTTGAGGATTTCAGAACAAATTATATGCATCAGTGAATTCAGCTTTTAAACATCTCTGTAAGGTATTATTACTTACATTAGGCAGATGAGCATGCTGAAATATGAAAGACTGAGATACAGCATTCATAGTGAAACTGATATAAATACCATTATGGAGCTTTCCACAATAAAGATTTTGCCATAGATTGAGATGTTATGTAGGCAACCAATCTTTTCAGAAGATATCTAAATAATTTTTTAATTGGTGAATATTAATATTGTAGATTTTGCTTTCATATATGATACAGTGCTGCTAATTCTATTAGTTCTGCTACCAACCTATTACCATGTGCTGTGTTTACTACTCTAAGGTCTTATTTTGATACATAAACATTGATCATAAATATATATAGTTCTAGGTAAGAATGTGTAACCAAGTTCCTTTCTCTCTAGAATGTGCTGTGGAGGTTTAAGTTTTCTCAGCTCAAAGGCTCTTCTGATGATGGGAAAACAAGAGTAAAGTTGCTTTTTCAGAATCTAGACACCAAACAAATTGAGACAAAGGTAAGCAACATCCTCTTTCTCAGTTTAGTAAAAAAAATTACTATCAAGGCATCAAAAATTCCATTTACTACTGCATGTGCATATGGTGAACTCCATGTCACAGTTTGTTTTTGTCAAATTTTCTAGTCACTCAAGAAATAGAAGTGATGTAGTGTCTTCGGATTTATTACACTATTTGTACAAGCCTGTTCCTGAATTTTGTTATCATGCCATTTTCCAGTTTCAGAAAGATGATAGTTTCAAAGGTCTTTATAATTGTTTAGACAGCCTATAAAAGATATAAGATGTAAAGGATAAGTAAAAAATAAAGTTATTTAAATGCTAAATATATTTTAGGCTACTATATAATAGACTTTAAGCAAAAAAAAAATTAAATTCAACTTGGATTTGATGGGCAACGCCCAACAAAAACAAAAAGAACAGAACTGAATATCTCTGAAAATATTCAAATACGGTTGCCTGGGGTTAAAGTCTGCAGAGTGATGCATTCATAGTGTCCATACACAGAGGTTATATAATACCTCTTCTAGTATTTAAAAGAAGTTGTAAGAAAAAAATCTCTGAAATTTCTAGTTTATCATAAAGTTACATCAATGCAATACATCTTTGTACATCTTTTATAGTATTACATTTTTATTAGTATATCAGTGAGTATTTTATCAGCAAATTTGAGTTTACTGTTGGCTCTACTGCAAACAACATTGTAATATCTGTTAAAAAGAAACAATAATAGTTTTACTGTAGTAGCAAAGGAAGTAATAGGTTTGACTGCAGTAGTAATAATTTGACTATAAGTCATTTCTACCTCATTTCTCACAGTACTTCTTGGAGGCAGAAAAAGGCAATCATCATTTGATATATGATCCTCAATTGCAATGAGGTCATATAATTGGTTCCAGGTCAAACAGGAGGAAAAAGCATATTTTGAATCAATCTGTATATTAAAAGGTTAGAATAATGAGGGAGACTACTTTAAAACTTATAAAACATTATCCTTTCACATAGTTCTTTGGAAAAAACCTTGTAATTGGCAAAGTTTTTTGTCAGTATTTGTGAGGTACCTTGAAATTACCAGATGGAAGATTGTAAGTGATCAATTCATATAGCATTGTAAGTATATAGGCACCTAAGTTTACATATATGTTGTAACTTTTGAAAGAACCTCTGAAAAGCTCATTAAAGGGCAGAGGAAAGGCTGATACTAAGCAGTTGAAGGTTTACCAGAATTTCAGTGACTATACCATTTACCACTGCCTCTGATGCCCACTGATTTCATGTTGGGCCTAGAATACAGCTATGCAGTCTCTCCACTTTGGATAAGTGGTGTGTATATTCAAGTATATGCCTGCCTCCGGAATGGCATTATTTCTTAGAGTTCAGAATTACAGACTAACTGGGAAATAACCAGTGCTAATACCCATAGTATAATGCAGTATCCACCTCAGTTTATGGTAATGAAAGACTTTCCATTGAGACATACTGTGCTGTGTGGGGAAATACAGCAAATAATGAGAAACAGAAAATGTCATCAAAGAATAGCAGTTTCTTCTGTCCTGAGTAAATGAGCCACTACATGTGAAATAAAGCTTGATACAGAAGACTGACATTCATTTGGTGATAAACAGTACAGTTAATGTTTAAAAAGAATTTTCCAGAATATTTCTAATGTTTTATGCTTACAAATTCTTGAGGGGAAAAGTCACATTTGGGAATTCTTTTTTTTCAGATTACTAGCTAGAAATATTGTTTTATCTCCTATAAATTTAAGCCAAGTACTTTTTCCTGTGCACTTCAGTTTCATGTGAAGAACAATACGTCTTTCCATCTAAAAAGTTTTGTTTGAAGGAGGTAAGAAGACCTAGATTCCTGACAGTTGTTTCTCCTTCAGTGCCCTCAATCTCCCTTCATAGTTTCCTGCTCTGGATCTTATCCCAGCTTTAATACTTACAGTAATAACTCCACACTGACTTTCTTGAACTGTCTCAAACATCTTTGCAGTGCATTCGTATTACTGCTAGCTCCCAGCATATTTTCATTCAGCCTGGCAATAGGGAAAAAGTTGTTGCATCTTTTTAGTGGATATTACCTGGTTAGAAAACCCACAGACAATGAGTGACCAAGGAACCTCTGCCCCACTTGCTGGTCAAGGCAGGAAAGGACTATGTTCCTTCCCTTCCATGCAGATTGGTCACAGAACACCACCAGGAGTGGTAACGGGCCTAAATTTGGCAGTTCCATCTTACAATATTAGCAAGTAAACACTAAGATTATTAAATAATTAATCTGTAATTGTAATTGCCAAAACATTTGTATTTGGCAAAGCTGTATATATCTAATATACCTAAATACTGGACCCAGTAGTGAGAAATAACTAATATATAATAATAATGATAATAATGTCATGCTTGCCAACATGACATGTACTGAGCATTTTCAAGATTGCTTAAAAAAAAGTAAAAATTAAGAGTAGTACTGCCAGGATACCATTTATCTCTCTTTATCTCACTTAGCTAAACTATAGCTACCTGGAAGACTTTTTTCCAAAGCTTATTTTAATTATTTCCTTTTCTTCTAATTTTGTTGTTCTTTTTATATTTCTTTAGGTTTACTTTGTTCGCCTGAGAACATATTTATTATTTATTAGTAATGTTGAGAGTTATGGCAAATTAAGGCAAGCACAAGCATAGCTCTCTCTTTATGAAAACATTAACCTCTAACAATCTAGCACTCGAGCCCTTCTGTATTTTAATTAGCATAGGTCTTTTGTTGATAAAGTCTGGCAGTTCACTAGTGTACATCTTGAGACCCTGAAAAACTTTTGCAAGGTGATGGTATATAAAATAAAAGATTTTGCCTATTTATCAGTTTTCGATGGTCTGGCTGTGGTTGGGACTTTATTTTAATATTTGATAGAACTGGTGGTCTTGGTTGTCTGCTACTAGAAAAGCAGCTCCAGAACAAGTTTTCAGATGAGTTCCTTTTGCATGAGCCAAGCTTACATCTACCAGTGCAGCATTTGAAAGTGTTTTGGGTTTAGCAATAGACAGCAGCATTTGGAACCACTCAAGCTGTAAGTGAAAATCTGTCTGACTTCGAGATCATTGTACAACACTGATGGAAGAGTTAAGTATGATTGAGAGTGTTGAAATCAGTCTGGCCCTGCTCTTGCAAAGAGCACCATTTCAGCTGATCTTTCTGCTCCTTGTGGAAATTACAGTCACAGAGAACAAGCCAAATAAATGTTTAATTTTGAAAAAGTTTACATACCATAGCAAATAATTTACTGGTGAGTGTTACAATCTAACACATTCTGTTATTCTCAATCATTATATACTTGCTTAGATGTAGAAGTGAATGTAGAATTTCCTTTCCCATTTTGACTTTCATGTGGACTGTAACTAAAACCAATATCTTTATCCATTCTTTTTTCACAAGAGATATGGTTATAGTTTCAATCTGATTTAAATAATATGCTGAAGAACACAGCAATGTTACTGTGATGTTATCAATGACTAATAAACACTGAGGCTTATCAATGTCCTTAAAGAAATCATGAGCTGAACAGAGCACAATAACACTGTCAGTGTCTCCATTTATCTGCCTTTTACTTGATGCAGGCTCATGTTTTGTTCAAATAGTGATTGGAAGTAATCAATGAAATTAAATGTGTGTGTGGTTAGGATGCAGCAGGCTTGTCAAGCTCTTTATGATAGGTAATAAATCCAGCTCTCATAGGTGGGTGGACAGAACAAGAACATATGTTTTTCTTACTTGGCTGTGCCCATACAATGATTGAGGTCATGCAGTGTGCACATCTTTCATATTATCTGAACCACCAGGTAGGTCTGCAGTCTTGTCCTCTCACTGCTTTAATCCAGTCTTTTTTGTTCTTCTCTTGCTGCCTTCCTTCTAGTGTTGCAATTAATCCACTTATGAAAAAAAACACCTAGTGAACTGAAATAGGTTATTGAAACATTAGACATAGATTATCACTTTATTTTTTTTATTCTTGGGTATTTATGCTAAGTTAACCAAAAAAAGGTAGCAATCACAGTGATGGCAAGCAAGCATGAGGGTGGATGATGTTAGATGATAAGAGCAAATAAAATGATCAACTATCTGGCTGGATGTGGAGAAAAATGTTACCTAGGGAAAAAAAGAGAAGGAAAAATAAATTAGCAGAGCAATGCATTTTCTTGAAAGAAGTGCTCTTGGTGTAATTTTCTACATAGAAATCGCATTACATTCTAAACATGAAGAGGCCAAATTTCCAACCTTAAAATCATATTCAAGATAGTCTCCTGCTAAGAGACATACTGTGTTCATGACCTCTGACTATGCATCAGGAAGGTGCTGGGTTACCTCTGATTGCTTATCTGGATAAACATAAGTAGATTCAAAGTGCATAAAGCCAGAGTAGAGAAATTTCAAGCTTTGTGAAAGATTGTTTTGTCTCAGATCATTTGTTGTTCAAGCTGAGTAAAATGTAAAGTAGTACAGAAGAAAACTAAATTGGCATGAAGTACTGCCAGTAAACAAGGTACAGATAGATCTTTTATACTCTACACTTTTCACAGTACAAGTCCCTATAAAGATTCAAATTTTCATTTGAAGTCTATTGTTGTTTGCTGATTAGCCTGTACTATATTGATATAAAATGTCTCTAAACCTGAATATGAGTTCACATTTTCTCTTTTTTTTTTTTTTTCCATCTTACTTCCTCTTTCAGGAACTTGAATTTCAGGATCTGACGGCAGTTTTACACTGTATTCACTCCTTTATAGCAGCAAAAGTTGCATCTGTGGATCCAATATTCATAGACAGTCAGAGTATTGCAGGAAAATATATGTATAGTAACTGATAACACATTATATGTTGTGACTATGGAACATAAATTATTTTCTTAAAGAAAGTAGTCATTTCATGCACAATATTACAACTTTGTGATTTTTTAAGAAGTCGATTGTTGTGTTATCTGTAATGTTAAAAGTTTTCACAATCCTTTAAACATTTTGAATCTATGAGTTAATTAATATTAAATCAAACTGAATCAGTTTGTCATCTTCAGCATTAATCTGAAATTCTACGTGAATATTCATTCAATAATGTCATACATACTTTTCCTTATTTAATAGAAACATAGAATTACATTTGAAAAGTGTGTGTCCAAAAGTTGGCTTGTGAGTGTTTAGAAAGTGCTAGACACAAAAAATTTTCTACAGCTTTTGCTGTAGAAAAGAGCAAGAATTAAAGACTACTGCCATAGGAATTTAACTTTTATCTTGTTCCTATATGTTTGAAAAATTCTAATTCCACTGTCCAGTTCTTTTGAGTTCTGAGAGTTTGCTCTGTTTCATACCCAGGAAAAGGTGTAAGCACACACTTGAATTAAGTAGCTCCAGTGTATGTGTGAGGTAATATTACATATGTATTTAAATACTGTGGTAGATAAACTGAAGAGCTTTAGATTCCACTAAGAAGCCTCACCATAGGCACTCAGTTAATCTGCCGTAGGGTTTTCTTATCTGTTAATTAAGCTTCCATGAATCATTCATTTACTCACTCATAGACTGCCTTGACACTATCCTTTGATGTGATCCTCTATATGGTTGAGAAGAGCCTCTTTGATAACTCTTTTATTCAGAGGAGAATCCATCAAGCACAGGGTGATCATAAACAAAGCATAAAGATTTTTCTAGGACACCTATCTTTTTTTTCCTACAGCTCTAACCCTGACTCATACACAAATAAATTAGTTTTTGTCCTTGCTAAGAATTTAATGTCATTCTACTTTTAACATGTTCCTAACCATCCTCTTTATTATCTTATATGCAAAGATAATACAATATTGAAAAATTAAAATGGAACATATTTTAATCTTAGGGTATATCCCCTGTAAGTAATACCAAATGTTGCAGGTTTCAGTGAAAAAAGGTCTCAGTTCTTCTCAAGTACAGTTCTGAGGCAACATCGGGTAATTTATTTTTTTTTAGAAAATTAAACAATAAAAAAAAAAAGCAGGAAGAATATCCTAAGTAGTTACAGTGGATATGTAGCAAATTCTTCAAAATCCTCTTCCTTAAATTTTCAGAATCTATTAGTGTGTCCTGCTAAAATAAAACCTTAAAGCTACTGTATGCTAAGAAAAAGAGGTAGGTGCCTTTAAAAGCTCTCAGGTGAGGAATGTTTTTAGGTAAGTTCAGTGCTTAAATTTAGGTAAGTTCCTCCTCTCTGGTCTTAAGGTAATTAAGTGTTTTGGTGGACTGCAGTGGGGTTTGTTTGTCCTTTCATAGCTTAGGCACTGAAGTAAGTGATTTGATTGCATGCTGGGTTGCCTGTTTCCAAGTGTGATCCATAGAGAAATTCTTTCCACAGGGGGAACTCTGCAGTTCTAGTGTTGTTTATAAGAATGTGTAGTAGCAGTGCTAGCTCCTGTTAAAACATTTAGCAGAGGTAAGAAATATTTTTATTAACTGTAAATGAACATTTATAGCCATTTTGGTATTTTTTTATACAAAATCTAAATTTTATATTAATGTTTGCCAAAAAATTGCTCAAAAATTTACCTTTCCTAAATGTACTTTTATTTCAATAATTTCATATGATATTTAGCTTTCAGTTTTATTTTCAGCTCTTTGTATTTACTGATTTTTTAACATTCATCATTTATAGCATTAAAATTCAAATAACATTCTTACAATGCTGTCTTACAATGCAATCAATTCTCAGTCATTAGTATGAACAATTATAAATGGCAGAGTGTCTGTAGCATGAAGAATGATGAAATTAATTTGATTTTGGTTTTTTATTATTTCTATTTTGTTTTTCTAGTACAGTCAGGGTCTAGACTGAATGTTTTAAATATGATATGATTAAAAAGAAAGCATATGTCCCTAAATACTGTAAATATAGATTTAAAATAAATTAAACTTAGTTTATTAAAAAATCTTGCCTTTGTACCAAAAAATTCTGTGATTCAAAATGAGCACTATTAAATGGTTTTGTATATTTTTGGAAAAGCAGCTGGATATTGCACATATTCATCAGTCACCTTAAGATTACTTATATTGATTTGAAGTGTTATGTAAAATTGTTATTTAAACTCATTTGAAATTTTTATTTGTTTCAGGAATTTTCTGATTTTTTTTTTCTGTATTCTTTAGGTGAGCTATGTTCTCTACCAGTTTTGTGAGGCAGTATTTTTCTTCTGGTATGTCCAAAGCACTCTCAAGTGGTATCAGGGAAAAATTTCTTGCAAATTCACCCTCTGGATTTTAGGGTTGTAATTTAAAAATAATTCTCCTATAAGTCTCCAAAATAATTCTCTAGATATGTTTCTAATGAGGGACCTGTGGATCCTTGGTAAGCTCACTTGCTTTTTCCTTCCTTTCACATCCTGCCACAATCTCAGGGTGGGGACTAAAGGCCAGTCTTCTGAAGAAGATACCGGAGCTATGGAAAAGCTAGCTGGTTACTCAGATATTGTGTAGGTTGTATAGGACTTCCATACCACCTTACATTTCCTGGTCATTCTCTTAATAGGCTAGCACATACCTCACATCTGAAAAGGCTGTGCTTCTAATGTTTTTGCTTGCTTATGTTAATTTGTTACTATTTTCTTATTGTCAGTAAAGCATATTATTTTATCACTGCCTTTAGAGTGTATGTCATATAGCATCCATAGATTTTTTTTTTTCCCCTAGAAGTTCTAGAGTACTTTCCTCAGTTTTCAGCAAGTTAAAGACTACAGAATTTTAGGTCTCCCAGACAGTAAATAGATCTGCTGGTCACTAAGTGCCTTCCACAGCCACCCCTCAGGAATCACATCCTGAGGCAGCGGGACAGTTGCATTATGTTGACAGGGTGGCTGGATTGTCAAGTATTCAATTGCTAATCAAAAGAGAAAATAAATGTTAATGTGCTTTGTTGCATTCTCGTGATATATTGAGATTTAATATTACTTCTCCATCATATATTTGTGTATAATTTTCTTTTAGGGAGACAAAGTAGTACCAGAATTAAGCAAGGGGTAGGAGGAAAGTGGCATTTGCTTGCTACAGCACTTTCATAAACAGCAGTTTATAGATAGACTATAGATAGAGTAAGACTAGAACAGTTTTGTATGTCTGGGTTATGTCTTTAAATTAAACTCAAAACTTGGTTAAAAGTAATCCCATTTGCAAACATGACTGAGCAAAAGGGTAGTACCATTGATTTAAATCAGAACAAGTCTCATCAAGTGCATGGTCTCAGGCACTGGACTTGAATCGTACTTTTACTCTGTTAAAATAATTTATGGCCTTTATTTTGCTCTACGGTGATTGAAATCTGAGAAAAAGTCCTTTGCTCAGTCAAGCTTAGAGTCAGCTCAGGTCTGTTCCTAATGAGTGACTTGGTAATGCTACCCTGTTTAAACCAGGAGAGCATTTAATGGAGGGATGTGTTCAGATCTTGCCTGATGGGCTTGGGGGCAGAAAACAGCTCCTGATGATTTTAGTTATAAATCTAAGTGTTGCCAGAGAGCCTTGCTGACTTAATGGGGGCTCATCCCTGACTTTAGGGGCTCATCCACTGCATCTGACCTTCATTATTTGATTTTACTTTTGCTTATACTCATAAAGCATACATAGTTGAGGCTATGCTGATCCAAAGCTCAAATTCTGAAAATCTCACTTAATTCCTTTCATATTTGGATCATAAAAAAGTATTTCAAAGTAATCTCAACCCTTGAGCCAGTAGAACCGAAGTTTACAGGAGATTTTTATTTTTGGAATGGATGAGGGCTAAGCTCTAACAAACTTTGTAACCATGAATCTAAGATCCTGTCTTACTACATTAATTCATAAGTAACTTCAGACAAGACAAGCCTTTTCCACAAATCCTGTAATGTCTAGTCTGATCTTTGTAGTGGCATAAGCAGTATTTTGAAATGCCCAGATTTCTTTTTAAGTAGATTTCCATAAATGCTTCCACTAAAATAGTGTCAGTATTTTATAAAACCTCCCCACGTACCTGAATATTTACTCAATCACAGTGTTCAAAGAGGGGTTTGTCTAATGGCAGTGCAATTTCTCTGTTTTATTGGCTGCTGTGGCTGATTTTTGTTTAATATCATTTTCCCATGTCCTCCAGTAAACTTCCAAGGGCAAAACAGGTGAGCATTAGAAGGGAAACTCTTTCCACCATGGTCTCATGAAAGGTGAGAGAATTCAGTGATTATTTTTTTCCCACTTTCCATTGCATGGGGAATGAAACAAAGCAATGCAAAAGTGGAAGCAGAGGAGTGATAGGCAGACAGAATGCAATCTTAAAAGCCTCTTTTACTTAGGTATGTGTGCAAAAAGTACCTCTCACTCTTGAATTTTCAAAGATAAATTCTTCTTTCAGTGTAATTCTCTTACCTTAAGTTGCTATTTATTGAGTTATAACTGCTAAATAGGAAAACATTTCAAAGAAAACAATGTAAAATATACCACATAATCATGTATTTTGTTTGTTAACCTAAGATTGAAAAACATTTGGGTATTTTTGTGTTGAAGCCTTTAGATAAGGAGTTATCTCACATGAAGTAAAAGTCCTTACAGTGAATTTATTAGAAAGTACAAAAGTGTAGCATGTAAGATAAAATTGAAGATGTATTGTAATCTGGTTGAACCAGAAAAGCTCTGCAATTAAAATCTTTTAATTAAATTTGAAGTTATCAAATTTCATGGACTAGAGCCAGAATCCACTGCTGTTGTAAGTGCAAGTGACTTACATAAGACTTAACCAGAAAAATTACAAGATACACCTTTTTAAATAATCCTCAGAGAATGAAAAACTCTCTTATAATGTTCCCTTGGTGCACAGCTGCCTACATTGTCAAAAAGGCTTCATTACTACAGGAAAAAAAAACCCTGCTGACTTTTCAGTAAGAAATCAAACACAAACTATTTGGACTGAAAGCTGTAATCTTCTATCTGGAAAAGCTGCCTTGGTATAGGACTTGTACTCTATATGTAACACAGGCTCTTTTTTTCAGTGGAAAACCATGATATATTGTGCCAGTCATCAGGACCTGAGTGTCAGAAGGGTCTCAGCTGCATAGATCTGAAGGATGGCCAGACAGCCAAGCAGGGGAAAGAAATTATATCTTTATTGGTTACAGATCATTCTTGGAATGTTATTTCTGCTATATGTCTCATCTAGGTACCTATCAGATTTTTACATGTCTCTAAATCTCCAGATGAGTAACTTCATACTCAATACTTACTAATGAATCAATATGGAAATTATGTGTACTGTGTTAGTCAGCTGGTCTTAACTCTATGGAGAGAGACTGGCTGTTCCAGGAGGTGTTTTACTCCTTCCTACTATAGATGCTTAAAACCAGTGGATTGAGTCGTACCAAAAAGACAGGCATCTTTCTTCATCAACTAGCCTAGGTTTTCCTATGCCCTAGCATAGGGTTTCTGACAGCTCAAATATTGATGGGTAGTATCAGATTTATATACTAATACAATAAAAAGTAGCAATCATGTGGAATGTTGGAGAATTGTGAGAATGAGACAATCCTGAAGTGAGTAGAGCATAAATCAGAAGTTTGTCATTTCCATAAACAGGTAGAGAAAAAGCCTGAGCCTATTTTTCCAGCTAGCAGTTGCTGCCTAGCTCTTAAAAAACATACTTCTAAAATGAAGCCAAAGATTGTATTAGTTGAAGTAGAAATTTTATTATTTGTATATGGTTTTGTGTCCAGAGGAATGCACTGACTCTTAGAAAATCTAGCTACTCATAGAAAACAAAAAACTGAAAAAATTAATTCTACTTTAAACACTTTGTTCAATTAACATTCAGTAGCAAGTTAAATTACTGCCCTTTAATATATCCATCACTGGGTATATAATCAGCTCACTGTTTTCTTTTTGTACACAAGCTCAGTAAATATTCCACAGCTGAATTAATATGAACATTTAATAGGTTTTAAGGATAAAACTCCCTGTTTTTTAAAGTAGAAATCCTGTACTGAACCAACATCAGGTTATAGTATTGTTCCTTAAATGTTTTACAACAAAACTTGCAGAAGTGCATTTATCTCGTACTCTATCTATATTCATTACTTCAAAGAATTTTCAGAATGAAGGTAGCTGTTTTCCCCATCTACATCCTACTAAAAACACAGTGTCTTCTGCAAAATCCTCACTTACTAGCATTATTGTATCTTGGTGTTTAAGACAGAGTGGCTTTAATAGAAATGTAATGGTGAAATGTATGCACTCGAAGAAGGAATCAGTAAGATTCAAACAGCTGCAGGGCTGAATGTCAAAGATATTTCTGAGCTTCAGTTCTTTCTGGCAATCAGCATTTTTAACATCATTATGTATTACATGGATAACCTGTGTTTAATTTGGCTTTCATCTTCCTTTGGATCAAGGCACTGAGGAGTTTCAATTAATTCACTCAATTAATTCACAGACTTTGCAGAAGTCCAGATAGATGATATTGATGGGTCTTCTTATGTCCACTGTAGTCACTCCACTGTAGAAAGGTTGGTCAGGCATGACTTGCCCTTGGTGAAGCCATGCTGGCTGTCTTGAATCACCTTCATTCTTGACTGGCATATTCTATTAGGCACAACAGTGTGATAGTCTTTTTCCTAGCTAGTTAATACATCTCCTACAACAGTAGATGCCTCTTCATCACTAGTAGATCCATTAATATGGTATTGTCTCTTTATGTTTTTACTTAATCTAGCTAAAGGGCACGTATGTTTCCTGGTTTTTGTTTGCTTTCTTTGTCTAAGTAGTTTTGCCTGAAATCATCAGATCTTGTTTTTCACTCAGAATTGCTTAGCTCCATTGCCTTCAAAGAAATTACTCTCCTCTTTTGCCATGACTGATATCTTTTTTCCTAACAATGCAAGCAAGTAGGCAAGACATAGGTGTTTATTAAAAAAATTATTTTCAGTATTCTTTTTATAAGCATACCACCCACATTTCTCTACCATCCACAACTGCACAACTTTTTGTTCCAGTCCTTGCAAAATTACTTTGACTGAATTAATCTGTGTCCTGTAGTGGGCTGCATTTTTGCCTAGTGCCTGCTAATTGCTTTTGTTGCCATATCTGTGATAAAAGCTAATCTTTGATTTATCATATCACTTTACATTTTTTTCAAGTTCATTTTTCTGAAAGACTCTATGTTGTTTTGTTTTGTTTTGTCATATTTTTTTCCAAAAAATCAATCCAAATTTATTGCTTTATAGTTACATTCTCATCTGTTTTCCTGAAATAGTTAACTACCTGAAAAAAAAATCTTTACAGTTGTTCTCCAGCAGTTTGCTTCATTGATATTCTTTTTGTTTCCCTCTTTTTGCTTTTCTGTGGCAAAATAAGTGGAAACAAAGTTAAGATTTGGAATTTTTAGTTACATGCTTCACCTCACTCTTTTCTCTTATTCTTTTCTTAATTTGAAATTCCAAGCACTTTCAGCATTATCTAGACTATAAACTGGAAGAAATAGATTTCTGTGGCATGAAAAGGCCCCCTTCAACATCACATATTATGAGTTAAAATTGTTAGAAAAAGCCTCACGAATGTTTGTAAAGGACACATTTCACTTACCATTCTTTGACATTACAGAGCATTGAAACTATGTGCAGATGTACTTTAATTTGTCTGAACTCCAGGTAAAGTGGAACCTAAGGAAATAAGCATTTCATTAGCTATTTCGAAAACTTGAAATATTTAGTAGCAGAAGAAAGAGGATATCTCAGTGTTGGATGGATTGTTTTGTTATGTTAAAATGTTGTCCAAACTGTATAACCATAAGAACTACCATTTTTTGTCTGACTAAGATTTGCATATCCTAGAAAACCTAGAGACCAGTATCAAATACTTACAATGGAGTTTCCCAGACTCATTTGGTTCTATGAAAAATCTCTTTCGTGGACAGATCTCATCCCCATCATTTCAAAGCACCATGTATAAGATTTCTAAAAGCTGATCTCCAGCACCTGTCAGTATATCCCAATGCCATTTGCTGCATGGAAAGAAGATCTCTCTGTTCTAATATTATATGTGTTTCCTTAATTATTAGATCCATTTGGAGAAATGTAACATAGCTAGATACGCAACTGTCTACTCACTACAGATACTCACTTTGAATTCCTAGAACTTTGCATTTTACTGAGTGTGTTTCATTTAGTATCTACAGGCAGATGGGAGTACACATAGAGATGATTGCTGTGCCTCAGCTGATGAGTGGAAGTCATTATGCTGTAATAGCATGGTTGCCTATAGTTGTTTATTGGTGAATCTGTCCTTTGACTTTCCAGGTCAAATAGGTTAGCTACCCTAGAAGCATACTTCAGTGCTGTATTTGAAACAAAATTCAGAATAGAGAAAAATTTTTGCAAAATACTCTTATTGTGACTAGAGCAAGCAGAAGTGGTTATGAGAAGAAGAAAATAAGTAATGCACTTGAACAGTCTAACAAAAGATGTCTTTATTTTTTTTAAATTCTAATAATTTGTAATCATATCAAACTAAACCATTTATTTTGTACTCTTAGCAACATACTTATGCAGAGTAGGAGAGACATGTTTTAAATTATAAGACTAGCATTTTCAAATGTAAGAGATGACTGAGGGACTGGATCATTTCCCTTTTGAGGAACGGCAGAAGAAGAGGAGACTGAGAGGTGAACTCATTAATGTTTATAAATGTCTAAAGGGTGAGTGTCAGGAGGATGGAGCCAGGCTCTTCTCAGTAGCATCCAACAATAGGACTAGGGGTAATGGGTGCAAGCTGGAACACAGGAGGTTCCACATAAGTATGAAGAAAACCTCACGGTGGGGGTGACAGAACATTGGAACAGGCTGCCCAGAGAGGTTGTGGAGTCTCCTTCTCCGGAGACATTCAAAATCTACCTGGACATGTTCCTATGTGACCTGGTCTAGGAGTTCCTGTTCCAGCTGAGGGATTGGACCAGCCGATCTTTTGAGGTTTCTTCCTTTCTATCCCTGACATTCTGTGATTGTGTGACTCAGAGCACCTGCCTGTTCAGTTCACACACACACACACAGAATGACCCGGGTTGGAAGGGACCTCAAGGATCATGTAGTTCCAATCCTCCTGCCTAGCAGGGCCACCAAACAAACACATATACTGGATCAACAAACACATATAGTAGATCATACAGATCTGCCATTGTTTAAGGTTCCTCTCTTTAAATGCTTGCCTAACTCCTTTGTGACATCATCACTCACTCTGCTGGAGGCCCTACATCCTGCACGTACCCTGTGCTGCATCAAAAAGTAAAGATTCACTATTTCTTCTGTGTTCTCTGTGTTATTAACTAATTTCAGTTCCCACCACTGTTTTCTCCTCTTTGAAAATGGTGCCTAATGCAGAAGACTTGGAGTGAAATATCTTGAGTTCATTCACTGTCCTGGATTTGTGCAATTTTCTCTTGTTTGTTGCATACAGGAAAGAAATAGGTTAATCTGAAGTTCATAATGACAGACAAGTGTAACGTACAGATAGACAAGTGGAATGAATTGCCATTTTCAAGCATTTAATAATTACATAATTTTTTGTGATAAAATTATATTCTTGATACGAGTGATTACAGTGATTACAATCAGAGAGTCAAAACTTAAGTAAAAACATGTTTTTTTTCCTTTTTGTTTACGTAAGTAACTTTGTAAATGCGAGTACTTGCTATATTTCTTCTTGAAGCATGTAAATTGATATCTCACTACCCTGTTCCCTAGATCATAATGTCATCCATACCTTTGGGGGATATTAAAATAATTTCAGAGGATGAGATACCATTTTCCAAGAGATTGGATCACTGCTAGTCAGTCTGTATTTTCTCATTTAATTTCTTTTATATACTTCTATATTTTTATGTACTTTTATATCAACATTTTGAGGAACTGGTGTCAGTGGATAGCAACCTTAACATGAACTGCCAGTATGAGCTTGCAGCCCAGAAGTCCAACCAAATCCTGGGCTGCATCAAGAGAAGTGTGACCAGCAGGTCAAAAGAGGTGATTTTGCCCCTCTACTCGGCTCTGGTGAGGCCCTGCCTGGAATATTGTGTCCAGTTCTGGAGGTTCCAACATAAGAACAACATTGAGCTGTTGGAGCAGGTCCAGAGGAGGGCCATAAAGATGATCAGAGGGCTAGAGCACTTCGCTTGAGGACAGGCTGAAGGAGTTGGGGTTGTTCAGCCTGGAGAAGAGAAGGCTCAGTGGAGACCTCAGAGTAGCTTGTCAATACCTGAAGGGGCCCTACAGAAAGGTGGGGGTAGGACTTTTTAATAGGATATGTGATGGAAGGACTAGGAATAATGGATGTTAGTTGTAAGAGGGGAGATTCAGGCTAGATATAAGAAAGAAATTGTTTACAGTGTGGGTGGTGAGACACTGGAATAAGTTGTTCAGAGAAGTTGTTGATGCCCCCTCTCTGGAAGTGTTTAAGGCCAGGCTGGACAAGGCACTGAGCAATCTGGTGCAGTGGGAGGTGTTCCTGCCTATGGCAGGGGGGTTGGAACTCGAAGATCTTTAAGGTCTCTTCCAACCCAAACTATTCTATGATTTTATGATTAAATACCACAGTAAATTTGTTCACTGTGGGTGGCAAACACCAGCAACAACAGAGTCACTCACTACAGCTATGTGAATTCTTATAAAAAATTGTTCAGTTTGAAATAAACACTCATTTCATTTCTGTCACTTCCTTTGCAAATTAAAAGGCAATTGCTGCTTGGTAAAAACTTACAGAAATAGACTATGGACATGGAATGCAGAGGGTTTTAATGAAATTAGTGTTTTGTTCCTTTATATGTGTGTCACCATCAATGAAGTTCAGACTATATTTGTGTTCTGATCGGCAACTCACAATGTAACATAAAGCTGGTTACTGCATAATGTTATTTATTGAAAAAAGTCTGTATTTCAGACATTCCTTTTAACATCTTTTTCTTGCCTAAAGAAGAAAAAGATACATGAAAATCTATTGAACACTTTATCAGAAATATTTTAAATCACTTCCAGACATGCCTTTGAATGTCAGTGGGCATAAGTGGAATTCCCTATGAATTCAAGGCTTCTAGAATTAAATCTTTAGTGGTGACACTAACACTCAGGTTTTCCACTCCAATTATATTTTGTTCTTTTTCATACTGTCTAAATGTTTCTTTGTTGAAAGAGAGCAATCACCGTCTCTTCAGTGATTGACATATATTTTGAAGAATCAATTACACTGAAGTCTCTTGCGTAGGAAAAAAATTCAAAGTGAGTTACATCAGGTAATTAGCACAAGATTCTCAGTTTTAAAGCTTTATATAACATAAATTCAGTTCTTCTGTAAGAAGAAAAGCACTTGAAGTAGTCTACTCTCTTGCAAACACTTGTCCTTGACTGTTTCTTGACAGTCCACTAGCTCTCTAAAAATGTATAGTTCAGCCAATAGATATCAAAATTCTATACAGACATGGAGAGAGTGCCTGAATGTTCTTTATCTTGGCCATGTAACAATTAAATGTTTTTTGATTTTCTGTGAGGTTTTGCATATTGCAGCTTTCTTTCCCTTTAAGAGCAAGGTTGTATTAAGGTACAAAACACTGTAAAACAAAAAGATCTGTAAGTGTGATCATCCTAGGATAGGGAACCAATTACAGGCAATCCTGTAATTCACAAACAAAAAATTAACACTAATTTTTCATATGGATGTTTCACATCAATTATTTAGTTTGTTACACATTTTATGTATTTCAGTTGGAAAACAAAAATGACGTCTGAAATGCAGGTTCTGTGTGCGTAACATAGCTTTTACTCTTCTCATTGAAAATGCAGCCTTGCAACATGTGCATGATGTTAGACTGTAGATTTACATAGAGTAAAATTACTGTAATTTTATCTATTCAGTTCAGAAAGTCAGAAAGAGGTTTAATAAAGATTAAACTAGGAAGTAACACCAGGCAGAATGTTTATATTTTGCACTTTTAAATAATCTTTTATAACAAGAGAACCTATTATCGTGCAGTATACTGTAATTTAGCTTTCTAGTGATACTCTTGTTATTGTCATGGTGTTGTCTTTACATCTGGGTATGAATAATTCGTATACGTACTCACTTCAAAAGTGATTTCTGTACTGGAATGTGTGTTCCTTGTCACAGTTATTAACATCGAACTGGAAAAATATTTTTTCTATAAATTATGAGTGTACAGTGTAAATTAGTAAATCCAATATTGTAGCAATGAAGAGAAGCACTTTAAAAATGTAAAAGTGTTTATCTCTAAGAGTGTTATTTTGTATAGATGTTTTTGAATAAATAATTTATTCCTTGTCCCTGTTTTTTTCCTCATTTATGAAATAAATATTGGGAATTTTTTAGCAGCTATTTGAGCTGCTAACAGATTTCTTGGGAACTTTTTATAAAGGATTTCTTGTATTTTATAAAGGAAGCTATGTAATTGGATCTGTGAAGGAGCTGGTCACATTTCACCTGTCTGTCTAATTAATTAATCAGAATTGCCTTGATGTAGTTCCAATGACAAAGCCTAGGTGTTGTCCATGATGCAACCCGCTGTCCTTCTCATGTTCAACCAGTAAGGAGACCTGGGCAAAGCAACTTCTTGTATCCATGAAGACTGATTTTCAACATGGATATCGATGTATGGAGAGATAGATACTTAACAAGACTCAGGCAGTAAAAGACCATGTCAAAGTCTGGTCTTTGTCTATAATCTGGAATAAGGAATTAGAACTCTCTCCCTCCAATTGTTTAGGCACTGCCAGCTGGAAAACTTACTGATCATTATATACAGCCATTAGAGTGAGAGATCGATGCCAAAATCCTCAACTGGAAAGTGCTAAACAGCAAAATGCTCACAGCCTTCAAAGACTGTGCAAAACTCAGGTTTGAAATTTGATATTCCTTCTGTACTTGTTCTGTACTTTGCTAACAGAGAAAAAGCATGATGCATTAGAATCAATTCTGATGGGAAGATATTTGGAAAAAGGGACTTTCATACAAGTTTTATAAATACTTTCTTAAAAATTTTCTAGTACATAGAATCATAGAATGGTTAGGGTTGGAAGAGATCTTAAAAAACACCAAGTTCCAACCCCCATCCCATTGGCAGAAACACCTCCCACTAGATCAGTCTGCCTTGTCCAACCAGGCCTTAAACACCTCCAGAGAGGGGGCATCCACAACCTCTCTGGTCAACTTGTTCCAGTGTTTAACTACCCTCACTGTAAAGAATTTCTTTCTTATATCTAGCCTGAATCTACCCTCTTCCAATTTGCATCCATTATTTCCAGTTCTTTCATCACATATCTTATTAAAAAGTCCTACTCCTGCCTTTCTGTAGGCCCCTTTCAGGTATTGATAAGCTACTATGAGGTCCCCCTTGAGCCTTCTCTTCACCAAGCTGAACAACCCCAACTCCTTCAGCTTGCCTTCATAAGGCAGTTGCTCCAGCCCTCTGATCATTTTCGTGGCCCTCCTCTGGACCTGCTCCAACAGCTCAATGTCTTTCTTAAGTTGAGGACTCCAGTACTGGACACAATACTCCAGGTGGAGCAGAGTAGAGGGGAAAAATCACCTGCTGGTCACACTTCTCGTGATGCAACCCAGGATTGAGTTGGCTTTCTTGACTGCAAGTGCACACTGGCAGCTCATGTTGAGTTTGACACCACCAAGTCCTTCTCTTCAGGACTGCACTCAAGACACTCTCCACCCAGCCTGTATCTGGGCTTGGGATTGCTCCAATCCAGGTGCAAGATCTTACACTTGGCCTTGTTGAACTTCATGAAATTGGCATAGGCTCATCCTTCAAGCCTGTCAAGGTCCCTCTGAATGGCATCCCTTCCATCCAACTGCACCACGCAGCTTGGTGTCATCTGCAAACTTGCTAAGGGTGCACTCAATCCCACTGTCCATATCTCCTACAAAGGTGTTAAATAGCACTGGTTCCAGTACTGATCCTTGAGGAACACCACTCGTCACTGGTTTCCACTTGGACAACGAGTCATTGACTGTAACTCTTTGAGTGTGACCATTCAACCAGTAAGTGAAACCATCCGTCAAACCCATTCTTTTCTAGTTTGTTGACCAGGAGTCAAATGCCTTGCACAAGTCCAGGTAGATGATGTCAATTGCCTTTCCTTTATCCACTGATGCTGTGACTCCATCATAGAAGGCCACCCACCAAACTGGTCAGGCAGGATTTGCCCCTGGTGAAGCCATGCTGGTTGCCTCCAATCACCTCTGTATCATCCTCCATATGTTTTTGCAGCACATTCAGGAAGATCTGCTCCATGATTTTGCCAGGCACAGAGGTGAGACTGACTGGCCTGTAGTTTCCTGGATCTTCTTTCTTTCCATTTTTGAATATGGGGATTGTGGTCCCCTTTCTCCAGTCAGTGGAAACTTCACCAGTCTGCCATGACCTTTCAAGTATGTTGGACAGTGTTTGGCAACTTCATCTGCCAGATCCCTAAGGACCCATGGGTGGATCTCATCAGTTCCCATAGACTTGTGCACCTCCAAGTTCTTCGGGTGGTCTCGAACCTGCTCTTCACCCACAGTGGGTGGATCCTGCTTCTCCCAGTTTATGGCCTTGGTTTTTAGGACTTGAGTTGTGCAAGCAGAGGCCATGCCAGTGAAGACTGAGGCAAAGAAGTTATTGAGTACTTCAGCCTTCTCCAAATCCCCCATGCACAGCTTTCCAGTGTCCTTTTAAAAGGGCCCACATCTTCCCTAGTCTTCCTCTTGTTGTTTATATACTTGTAAAAGTTCTTCTTATTCCCCTTTATATCCCTGGCCACCTTTAATTCTACCTGGGCTTTAGCTTTCCCAACCTGATCCCAGGCTACTCAGACAACCTCTTTGTATTCCTCCCAATTAACCCTATCATGCTTCCACTTCTGATACATTCTCTTTTCCCATCTCATCAAGCCCAGAAGCTCCTTGCTAATCCACTGAGGCCTCCTGGCACTCTTGCCCATCTTTGGCTGCCTCAGGATGCACAGTTCCTGGTCTTGGAGGAGACAGTCCTTGAATACCGCCCAGCTGTCTTAGGCGACTCTTCCTTTCAGGACTTTCTCCCATGGCACCTTGCCAACAAGATCCCTCATCAGGTCAAATTCTGCCCTCTTGAANCCTATCATGCTTCCACTTCTGATACATTCTCTTTTCCCATCTAATCAAGCCCAGAAGCTCCTTGCTAATCCACTGAGGCCTCCTGGCACTCTTGCCCATCTTTGGCTGCCTCAGGATGCACAGTTCCTGGTCTTGGAGGAGACAGTCCTTGAATACCGCCCAGCTGTCTTAGGCGACTCTTCCTTTCAGGACTTTCTCCCATGGCACCTTGCCAACAAGATCCCTCATCAGGTCAAATTCTGCCCTCTTGAAGTCCAGAGTGATGAGCTTGCTGTACCCCTTCTTGGATGCTCTATGGATTATTTATAATAATTTACTCCACCATTTCATGGTCACTACGTCCAAGGCTGCCCTTGAGCTCCACATTAGACACTAGGTCCTCATCATTGGTGAGAACAAGGTCCAGCATGACTCCTCTTCTTGTGGGTTTCTGTCCCAATTGGAAGAGGAAGTTGTCATCAATGCATTCCAGGAACCTTCTTAACTGCTGGTGCCTTGCTGTGTTTTCCTCCAACAAGGCAAGTCAGGATGGTTGAAGTCACCCATGAGGACCATGGCTTCTGAACATGAAGCTGTTTCTAGCTGTTGGTAGAGGGCTTCATCCACTTATTCTTCTGGTCAAGTAGTCTGTAACAGACTCCCACAACAATGTTTCCCTTCCCTGCCTATCCTCTGATCCTGACCCATAAGCTGTCTAGTAGAAGCTAGTACATCTAGCCTCTAATTAAAAAACATCACCAAATGTAGGAATATTAATTGTAGAAATAAATTCTTCTCAAAAGAAATAATGGTATTACAGGAGGAGAATATATTCTGAATCAAAAAAAAATCCTGAATTAAAAGAAAAACAGCATGTGCTGGTAAAGGAGCTGACATTTCTTTCTTTCTCAGGTAATGCCAGTATGGTGTAATCAGAGTTAACCTGTAAGAAGTTAACGTATTCAGGCACAAAGACATCTCATAGTCCTTGAATCTAGAGATCCTATTATCACAGTATTGCATCTTTTAGAAGAGTTAGACACTTAAACTGAAAGTAGAGATTGAAGAAGCAACCGCAGAAAAAGTCTTTTGTCTGCCACAAATCTGAAGGCTGTAAATCTTTAAAAATTCTTAATACCATCAGTTTCTATGTATGGGAAGACAGTCATCTGGGGTGGTGTAATGGTCCCCTTTCCAAAGAGAAAAATTCAGAGATGTGAAAAAGGTCTCATCTACATGCAGCTTCAATTATGTTTTACTATGACATATTGGACTACTTCACTTCCCCACAATAGTAAATTTTGCTTCTCATGGCAATATATGTAATTGCTTTGCACTAAAACACATTAACTATTTCAGACAATTTGTGCTACTTCGTGCATGGAATGACAGGGCTGAATTATTTCATTGTAGTACATAGTTCAAAATAGAAGAAAATTCCTCCCAGTTGGGAAAAAAATGGGAGTTTTTTTCAACTGCAGAAAAAATGGTTACACAGTGGCTAATTTTAAAGTAATATTTCTTTTGCTACTATGAATTTCAGTGCTGATTTCTGTTAATTGGAAACTTCTTGATTTTTTCCAAGAAGGCTCTACACAGTTCACTAGGTCACACATCCCCAGTCTTGGCTACAGCCCATGAACTCAGGACTGGGAGTGTTACACTTGGCAAAGAAATGGGCAGGTTAATTTTTGAGTACTCAAAGAGAAGGAGCTGTCTTCCTTTTCTTTCTTCTGAGAGTTGAACTTTGTTGTCCATATGCAGCCTTAAGTAATGATTCAGGTGCAGCTTTTGTGCATCTGAAGGGGGAACTTGATGGAGTAAGAAGTGGTGCATGAGGAGCTTATGTATTCAGCATCTATGCCATCTGTGAAACTCTCATTGCATGAAATACTTAAAACCTGCCCAGAACAGAAGTAGCCTGTCTAAGAGCCTAGTCCTTCTTACTTCAAGATGTGCAACGAGCTCTTATCTGCAGAATAAAAATGTAAGGCAATAAATGAGCTCTAGATAAAGTCCTGCTGAACAGAAAACAAAGTATTTGGGGATTTCAACAAAGTAGTAAGGGAAAACTGAGAGAGCAATCTGCAAGGCGCACGTAGCCAGCTGAGCTGGCTGAACACAATCACATACACCTGTCATGTTAATATTGATATATGAAGCAGATCTAAATGAGAGGCCACAACTTTATTTTTATGGAAGCATTGTATCGAAGCATAACAAAACCACTTGACTAACTGCACTTAGATTCTTCTTTCCTGTTTCATTCCCTGAGCAGGCTTTTTATTCTTCAGAACTGTTGTAGTTCATAAATATAAAATACTCTGAAATATGAAAAAAAAAATAGACACAGGATGTTACTAATGATACTTGTAATGGAGAATCCTTTATACTTGTGGAAGAAGGCCTATGTAAATAAGGTGTATTGTACATGGGGCTCTTCAACAGCATCTGGCCTCCAGATCTCAGATCCATATTCTCCAGTCAAAAAATTGCATAACCTGTCACTTCTCTTTAAAATATGAGCCATAATATGCTGGGCTCTCAAGGGAATAGATAAGCCCACTCTCTTCTGCACCTTCCTCCTCCCTGAACTCTCAAATTGAACCTGTGTGTCCT
>VZTY01029249.1:0-36419 GCA_013400935.1 Turnix velox
TCCCGCGACTCGGTTCCCGACAAAATTCTTTTAGGAGGAAGAAGTGTTATCATTTATTAGACCAGAGATTAAAGATTTCAATAGAGCAGAGCATCTTAGACCTACTGATGACACAAGGGTAAAATCAGAAAACTCTTCCAGCCCATGTCTTCTTCTGTAGGAGGAAAGCAGAAGAAGCAAACCTCGGGCAGGAGCAGTGGAACTCTGGTGTGTTATTCCAGGGCTTCAGAGGAAAAAGCAGCAAGGGATATATGCAAGAGGCACAACAATAAGAAAGTTAACTGCTAAGACAGAAAAAGAAATGTGTCACTCTGTAAGACAGACGGATTAACCCAGAGTGGAATTTTCTAATTGCGAAATTACTGCAGGTGTATTTTGCAACACTTGTCATGCCCGATAGTGACCCCTTGGGCAGTGGCACCTGTTATTTGCTTTGACTCTAGGATGTGACAGTGTCTACTCCTTCAAAAGGGAGGAGGCTGGAAAAGGCTTATTTTTCCTGGCCTCAGAACTTGGTGCCTATGTGGGAGGTGGGGAAAGAGGGAGGGAGACATGCCTGGGATGTTTAAGGGACATTGACCCAGCCTGGGGGTGACAGATAGAGAAGTCACTGGGACCAGCAGTGTTTCAGGTGGTCATTGTGTATTTGGATGTTGTGGAAGCTGCCATAGCAATAGCAATAGCCTAAAGTGTCTCCAGGCAAATTAATATCAAAATTCATGGACCAAGAGCAACTAAGTTTGCACTTGTACTTCAGCATGCTCTTTAGCATGTAAAAATTCTGCAATTGTGCTTTGTCAGTCTGTGAATAAACCCTCCAAAGACTGTTCTGACAGTTGTTTATGGTTTTTTTTTTAATTTTATCTAAGAGATTTTGCTGAAAGCATCCTGGGGGGAAAAAAAATAAGGCAACTAAAAGCAAGCTTAATTAATGGTGAAACGCAGAGCCAAAGAATTGCCTAGGCTGGTAGATCATCAAGTCCAATCATCAACATCAACAAAAACTATCACTAAACCATGTCACACAGCACCACCTCTGTTTTTTAAATACTTCCATGGTTAGTGATTCTACCACCTCCCTGTGCAGCCTGTTCCAATTTTTAATAACCCTTTCAGTGAAGAAGTTTTTCCCAGTGTTTAGTCTAACCCTTCCCTAGTGCAGCTTAAGGCTATTTCCTCTTGTTCTATTGTCTGGTACTTGGGAGAAGAGATCAACCTCCATCTCTCTACATCTTCCTTTCAGGTACTTGTAGAGATGGAGAAGGTCTCTCCTCATCCTCCTTTTCTCCAAGCTGAACAACCCAGTTCTGTCCCCAAAAGGCAATGCATTGCAAAGAACATTTTGGCAGGCTGGTTTAAAATGGTTCCCACCAGGAATGAAGGTTCTCCAGAGCCTCATACCAGAAGAGTGAAAGAAATACAACAACTGTGGATTTTTGAGCAAGGCTTGGTCAGCTTATTTAAATGACTGTGTGGCACGGTTTCTGAAATAGAAAGAAAATGGACTGGAACAAGTTTTCTTACAGTCCTACACTTTTGCCCTAAGATGAATGAATGACTGTGATTTGCACCGATAAGCAATACAGGAAGGAAACAGCAATATAAGGTTAAAATGAGCCTGTTAAACTCAAAAAAGCCAAGGAACTACACATTATGCACATGACCTAACTCTAAGTTGTACTCAATGTGTTTTAAAGCAGGACCAAGAGCTTTTGGTGTTCCTACACTCTGTACATCAGCTAATTCTACTGGAACCTTTGCTTTCATTTAACACCACAAGTTCAACAACCATGCTGCAAAGAAATACTTACAAATATGAATGTAACAGTTGAAAATAAGAAAGAAAATTTTAAACATTCAATAGTTTGTTTGTTTTTTTTTTTTTAAATCTCAAGATATTACAGCGGTTTCATTGTAGATAGTTTTTGCAGGTAGTGGACTGGGTGATCCTTCAGTTTTGAGCACCTGAAGCTGAGTGCATCACATCAGAAGCAGGTGGTAAAATGGGCATATAGGGTTTATGTCAGTTAGCATTAGCTTCCTAGAAATTAAGAATCTAATCTAACCTAATCATTTAGGCTCTCCCTATCACACAGATATAGGGAAAGAAAGGCAAGTCCAAGGGGTAAATTTTCACACCCATCTTTCATAGGATAGAAAAACTTGCATGCCAAGCATGCCCATGATTCTCTTGAATGTTGAGGGGTACCAGCTGGTACTCTGAAACCTTGTCTAACTTTAGGCACTCAAAGAATGAATCTGCTTGTCCCAGCACCTGGCACAGAGCTTTCCACATTATTGGAAATCAAGACAAACAGGCACCCAGACTGCAAAAGCAAAAGAGCAGAAGTGTTGGGCACAAGCAGGATGATCACTGCACAGAGATCGCGCCTGGATGGCATCCACAGCTCAGCAACACTACTTGTATGAAGCAAATCCTTCACCAGCTAAATGCTTCTGGCATTATAGAATGTGCCAGGAAAGCAGCAAACTTCAAGGAGAAGTTTCTCCTGGCTTTTCCCCTTGCAGGCAGCCACCCGGAGCACGCACCCACAAGCAGGCACAGCTGTTACCTTGCTTCTAGCCTCCTTTATAAACTCCAGAGGAGCTTTCCCAAACTGAAACGCAGCTCCGAACCAAGGCATCCAGCCCCTGATGCAAGGAGGGGAGCTCGGGTTTCTCAGCCGAGACAAAACCGCCTTGACAATGAGAAGTCCTAGGATTGCTGCCAAGAGGAAAGCAAGAGCCATTTTGCCTCTTTGCTGCCTGCCGCAGCGGCTGCTCAGCTCCCTGCAGTGCCCAGCACCGCTGCGCTGGCAGGGATTACCACGGGCGATGAATAGAGGGCCCCTTTTATCAGTCTTGCCAGCTGATCACTGCCATGGAGACAAGACGTCAAAGCACCGACCAGCCCCGGGGACAAGCCCTTGTTTTGGAAATGCTAGTGCCAGTTGTCCTCCACTCTTGGACCAGACCCAGCTCCACGGCTTGCAAAATTTAAGATGCTGCTGTGATAAACGCTTGAACTTTGCACCAGTTGCTGGAGGGCTACCCAAGCAGCCAGGGGACACTGTGGCAAAGCAGCGTGTTGCTTTTTTCCATTAAAAAAGCATATTTTTTAGCAATGAGAGTATTTTTATTTACAAAGCAGGGAGGCTGTGACTTTGCAGACATATATTGAAATTCAGAAGTACAAGTTGAATTAATATTAGTATTAGCTTGGAGAAGAGAAGGCTCAGGGAGGACCTCATAGTAGCTTATCAATACCTGAAGGGTGCCTACAGAAAGGCAGGGGTAGTAGGACTTTTTAATAAGATAAGTGATGGGAGGACTAGAAATAATGGATGTAAATTGGAAGGGGGTAGATTCAGGCTGGACATAGGAAAGAAATTCTTTATGGTGAGAAATTAGAGAAAGACTGGAACAGGTTGCCCAGAGAGGTTGTGGATACCCTCTCTCTGGAGGTGTTTGAGGACAGGCTGGACAAGGCACTGAGCACCCTGATGTAGTGGGAGGTGTCCCTGCCTATGGCAGGGGGGTTGGAACTTAATAATCTTTAAGGTCCCTTCCAACCCGAACTATTCTATGATTACATGATTTAGCTCCCAGTAAGGCAAATGGCAAAAAGCTTCTATAGGCACCACCTGAAGAAGGTGATGAAAGGTACATGTCACATCTGCAGAGCAGAAAAAGGCTCAGAGGTTGAAATGATAATTCAAAATCTGCTTGTGGCCCCTATAATACCATTACAATGGTGATGTCAGAGAGGTCAGATGGGGTTTCTTTGCATGTGTGGAAGTGGCACATCAAAACTGTGTACAGAATTAATAAAGTATTAAGCACCTAGGAAATGCTCTCACAGCCTACCCCAAACACCCTCAGCAAGTCTGAAGTCAATACAAAACTTAGAATTTCGATAAAGCTTTGGGATCTGGTCAGGTTCATAGACCAGTTGGGTATTCTGCCATTCAGAGGAACCTCAACAGGCTGGAGAAATGGACCAACAGGGACTTCATAAGTTTCAGTAAAAGGAAATGCCAAGCCCTGACCCCAGGATGGGAAAAACCCTATGTGCCTGTACAGGCTGTGGGCCACATGGATGGAAAGCAGAGCTGAGGGTTTTGGTAGACACCATGTCAAACATGTCAGAAATGTGCCTTTGCACTCTGCAGGCCCCTGGGCTGCATTAAGAAGAGTGGATAAGTGAGCAGCAGGATAAGTGAGGTGATCCTCTCTGCTCAGTGCTGGAGAAATCCACCTTGAATGTTGGGGCCAGTCCTTGGCTCCCCAGAGCAAGAGAGACATGGATGGACTAGAGTGAGCCCAGTCAAGTTTCAAGAAGTTCATAAAGAGGTTGGAGCATTTGTCATTTGAGGAGAGGCTGGCAGGTCTAGAACACTTCAGCCTGAAGAAGAGAAGGCTCAGGAGATCTTATCAGTGTGTACCTGAAGACATGGTGCAACGAGGATGCAGTAGAAGGGAAAGAAGCAGTGGTCACAAACAAATGTGGGAAATTCTACTTTAATTTTTTTATCATTACGGTGGCCAGACTCTGTAACAGGTTACTCAGAAAGGCAACCTGGGCAACACACAAAATCCAGGTGGACATAGTCCTAAGGCCCAGCTCCAGCTCCAGTGTTGGACCAACCAGACTGCAAGTCTCTTCCAACCGCAACTGGGTTGGAGTTTTTTCGATATTTTGTCTTCTTTACTCTGTCTCTTTATCCTCACCTCTTCTGCTCAGTTCCTGGACCTGATCCTCAGGCCCAGGCTCTTTAGTTGAACAAGCCCTACTCAGGCTTTCTAGCCCTTTACCCTTTTATTCCATAGGCAAGCATCTACATGTACATCACATCTGATAACTTCTCCCTTTCCTCAAATTCTACTTTCACACCTGAATTTCCTTTCTAAGAGGTCTCAGCCTATCTGTCTCTTCTCCCAGAAGTGTTTTCCCACACCCTTCCTTCTGATCCCTCCATTCTGTCCCATTCTTTTCCAATTTATGCTCCCAAATCTCACAAGAATAAAAGCACACTGGTGTCTGAGTAAGAGACAAACTCTTGAACTGCACTTGAGCTTCCCCTTATGTATATTTTTACAACATATCAATAGTTACTAACCCAGAGGCCCTATCCACCCACCAGCTTTGTGAATTTTAATAGAAGGATAAAGTTAATTGTTACTATATTTGGAAACCATGGGAACACTGCACTGTTTGTATGGTGTACAATTTGTATTCCATTTTCTATAAAGATTGAATTTAAAGTATTTTTGCACAAATACAGTTGAACCCCTATCCTTTACAGGACTGGATGCACAGACAGGCACTACAGTAAAAGTAGCACAGCAGAAACACATGGGATGACAGCAGGAGATCAAGTGCTGTGAAAAACAGATCCATGGCCTCTGTTGAACAGTCATGCTGAATTAGATAGGGATGTCACCTATGTGGGTCATAGGTGCAGAAAAAAAGCCCAAATTTTTGAGCCGGGACAAGTAGAATGTAGATTTTGCAAACTGTCTGGAAGAAACAGATAAATTGCTTTTAAGTGTTATTACTACACTTCTATGTTTAGCTGCCACAGCTCTTGATATGTTTATTTCCTGGTTTTATTCTATCCATTAAACTCTTCCTACTAAGGGACTAAAGTGATAAAAGAGAGCTAAAGGCCCTTTGCTGTTTCACAGATCAGGGATGTCTATTCAAACATCTGCCTCCTGGTCAGTCTCATTTTAAATACCCTGTGGGAAGAGAAAATTCTTTCTCAACGCTATCCCCAAATCAGTCTGATTTAATAAAGAACTTATTTCCTCAAATTAAAAATGTCTGTGGAGAGTGCTGTCCCCCTAGGATGTCACAATGCTGTGGGGTGTATTTTAGGAAGGCCCTAATTATTATCTTCCACCACCTAAAAGAGTGAAATTCCCATCCTTGGAGATTTTCAGAAGGCAACGAAAAAAGTCACTGGGCAGCCTGATGTAACTCCGAAGATCTGAGCAGATGGTACTGGATGCCCTCTAGAGGTCCTCTCTGCACTAAACAGATGATGCACGGGCTGATTGGTATACATTATCACAAGCTGATCCAAGCCCATAAAATAGCTATGGAGTGAGGCAGGAAAGCACTAAGAGCATGAACTGCCCAGAGGCAGGCTCTGCAGTGCTCATAACCTCAGTGCAGGCAGGTCTGTGTTAAACTGCCCTCTTCTCATTTTAATCAGGAGTTTGTCAGTGATTTGTCCCATTACTACCTGAATTCTAACAAATTCTAACTCATAGATCCAATTTAAAACTGGTAGCTAACAGGATGGATTAATCTCACCTGCAGTAATCCCTTCGTTTCCCTGAATCCTTGTGACCTGGAGTCCACTCCAAAGTGTTAGTCACATGAGAGGGAGGAGGGTTGTTCTGGGATAAGTTCCTGTGACCTAAAAAACCCTCAGATCCTTGGCATGAGGAGGAGTGATTAATGGCTAATGATTAACTTAGGGATTCATCTGAGCCTTAATGATAAATGAAAAGCTTCTTTTGAACAGCACATGCCTTACTCTTATTTTTTTTGTGTGATGGGAACCTAAATACTCTGCATTAATTTAAAAGCAATTAGTACTGGCACACAATTAAGAGGGCTTCAGCATTTAGCCAAGAAAAAACGTGCAACTTATCATATGGGGCATTGAGCAGAGACTGGCTTCTATTTTTCCAGGTTTGAGAGCCACTTTCTCAAACCACACTGCTCTGCATCTAATGAGACTTGTTAAAAGCAGTGGAAAGTCAGTACTCCAGTTCGGCATGTTGCTAACACAGCTTTCCCTAAACTAGATCAATTCATCCATCTTAGGTGCTGGCACAGGGATGGATTCATTTTGGGTCTCCTGAGGCACTGATGTCAATGACAGCACCCCATAAAGCAAACAGATCCCATGTGCATTTTACTAATCTCGAGCTTTCATTACTGATATTATTTTTTTTTTGTCAGTAACAGGCAAAATTGTGAGGTGACTATACCTGCACATCAGATTTCCAGGCAGAGGAGTGCTGGCAAAGGACTACATTTCCCAGAAGCCTGTGGCACCGGAGTCTCCTGTGTCACCGTGGACGAACCCGCAACTCTGCAGGAGGCTCTTTGACTGCTGCGTGTCCTGGTGCTGGCACTGGAGAAATATGACCTTCAGCAATCTGTCTCCTAAACGACCCCGAAGTGAGCTGAGCTAGGGTCTGCTGGTCCTCCTGACCCTTGCAGGGTGGCTGGTTTCATGTCTGACGCTAGATGTCACCTGAAGAAGAAGAGAAGAGCTTGTCTTTTTCAGAGAGATGGCCCCAGGCCAGCAAATTCGCTCTATCAGCCTGTGCGGCGGCTGTGGCAGAACTAGGTACAATTCACCGTCATTTTCTGAGAGGGAAGGGGGTCAAAATTTACTTACGGGGGTCATCCTCAGATGCCTCAGTCGCTGAGTATTCTCTAGGAATTTTCTGCTCCAGCAAATCTGTTTGTTCCACTCTGCTTCTCATGATTTTTCAATGATTTAAGCTTTGCAAGTGTTTTATGCCACCTGGAGGAAGGGTTTTTTTCCAAGCCCAAATCTTTGCCTGTAAGATCAAAGGACAGCAGCTACAACAGATCAGTTGTGACTAATTTAAGTTTTGCAGTTGCTGGGTTTCTGGGAGAAAACCAAAGAGGAAGGATTATCTAAATTAGTACCAAGGGACTGACTTCTTCAGGAATTTGCTTTACATAGTTAATGCAGGTTAATCAAAGAAAAAAAATTCAATCTTACATTTCTGATTACAGTAAGATATCTGTAAAAATGGAGTAAAGCAATCTGCTTGCTGAAATGCAGGGAAGAAGCACCCTGGCAATTGTGTAGCACTGCTTTGAGATAGGAAACTTATTTGTGACAATTCTCAGCATATTCTGTACAATTTCTCTTACAGGCAAACTGGTTGCACTGCTTTTATGATTTGTAAAGTCTCAATGTTTAATAACCTTTAAACATGAATACTAAACTTAATGCATGAATAGACTATAAATCTGCTAAGTTTTTTACAGTACTCCCCTAATGTCACCAAGTGCTGTTCTGGAAGGACTCTGTAGTGTGGCATGTAACAAATGTATTGAACAAAGGACAGCCACTGCTCTTTGGAACTTGTCACCTGAGACACCTCTGTCCTAGAGCTGAAATCATCAGCAGCAAATATGTATCCATACTGTTCCAGCAGCAGCCCTGGGAAGCTGAGATTGAGGCAGACCACTTTCCCTGGCCTCCAGTTATTTCAGTGAGAGAAATAACAGTCCCAAATGTGATTTCTGTGCCTGCATTAACAAAGCAGTATGTTTTAGCATGGTTTGTAGGATAGATGCTCACCTGCATGTGTGTTTGCCTTAGGCTGGGGTAGAATTTTTTAATAGAGTACAGGATGGCAGGACTAGGAGTAATGGATGCAAATTGGAAGAAGGGAGATTTAGGCTGGATATAAGAAAGAGGTTCTTTACTGTGAGGGTGGTGAGACACTGGAACAGGTTGCCCAGAGAGGTTGTGGATGCCCCCTCCCCGTTTCAGGACAGACTGGATGAGGCATTGAGCAACCTGGTCTAGTGGGAGGTGTCCCTGCCCATGGCAGGGGAATTGGAACTAGATTATCTTTAAGGTTCCTTCCAACCCAAACCATTCTATGATTCTATTCTATGATTTGTGTGAGTCCACTGCAGGATTGTTGCTGAATGTATCATATGCTGCCACTATGCTGGGCAGAACTGAAGAGGTCACATACTTGAGATATGACTCATTGTTATTCATGGGGACTAACTGGAACAGGATTTTTCATCCAATACACACATTGCAGAGCAAATCTGAAAAAAGAAATACGGGAGACAATCTTAGCATTTGGTGGGAATGTACTTTGGAATGTGAGTCTCCTGTTTTCTATGAATTATCCCCACTCCGTTGGGTGCAGTCCCTGGTCCGGCTGGCGCTTGCACAGATGTCACCAGCATGGCAGGTCTCCCCGCTGCAGCACCTGTAACTCACCTTTATTCTTTGCTCTTTCTCTTCAGTAACTTTTCCCCTGGATCTCACAAAAACTCGGCTGCAGGTCCAAGGTGAAGCTGCTGTTCATTGCAACAGAGCTGCCACTGCTCCAGCAGTCTCTTACCGTGGCACACTGCGCACCGCAGCTGGCGTTGTGAGAGAGGAGGGCTTAGGAAAGCTCTGGCAAGGTGCCACACCAGCCATCTACCGACACATAGGTGATTATCTCCTCACCACGGCAGAGTTTGGGTCCTCCCCTTCTATGGCCAACAGCCTTTGGGTGTGAGCTTGCCATATCTTCTTCTACTTTAAATATATATACCCTGCAATCCCACTTTAAAAAATATATATGTCTCTGGTGGCTCAATATCCTCACTTCCCTCTTTTCCTTCACAGCCTTAATCTGGCTTCTGGGAAAATGAAATATAACTTCCCTGTGGTCTTTTCAGGAAGGTCTTCAGTGCAAGCAGGCACTCAAGAGTCCTCAGAATAATAAATAACTTTCATTTGAGGGAAGTGGGGATGGGCTGGGGAACAAAAGATAAAGCTGCAAGCACCAGGATGAAGAAATGCATTAGTGGTTTGGCCCCAGGTAACAACTTTCTGTGTTTTCTTTGGAAATATGGTGACAGCAATAAACCTCAAAAGCACTTGTGGGAGGTTTTGTGCTTGGCACCAGCCAAGAGGGAAGTAAAGTGGTTATGTCTCTTTTGTGTGGGGGCATGAGCCATGCTGCTTCCTGGCAGACGTTTAGCTCAGCCAGAGAAAATCTCTGGTGCAAAGAAATTCTAGCTGTAGCACAGCTACAGGTGGATCAGGAATGTGAGAGCAGAGACCAGGTGACCCAAGCAACCTCTGGAGAGTCCATCTCTTGATCTCTATCACAGCATGAACCTCCACAAATGGAACAAAAGAATTGACTCCTGCTTTTGTTTTTCACAGTGTACTCTGGTGTTCGGATGGTTGTGTATGAACATCTCCGTGACTCTGTGCTTGGCAGATCTGAGGATGAAAGCTTTCCTTTCTGGTAACACTGAATATTTATTCTTTTGCCTGCTTGGGGGTTGTTCTTACTGCAGGAGTACTGCAGCCCTGGAAACTTTTCCTCATGGGTTGCCTACACTATAGAGGGTAAATACAAAGTAGGGGATTAAGGACTGCCTGATTTTAGTTTCAGGGGAGTATTTTTTCATCCAGACGTGAATAGTGCTAATAAATATTGAAACATTACAAGGCCAAGTGCGAGGTCCTGGACCTGGGTTGAGGCAATCCCAAGCACAAAAGGAGGGTGAGCAGAGAATGGATTGAGAGCAGCCCTGAGGAGAAGGACTTGAAGGTGTTAGTTGATGAGAAGCTCAACATGAGCTAAAATTTCTGATTCTACTAAAATTTGTAGAGCCAGAAAACTAACACATCTCATGTAGCAGCAATGAGACAAAGAAAAGTTCCAGGTAACAGCAAGCAGTTTAGAGTTTCAGATTGGCATTCAGTCATTACAATAAGTGGAACACCATTCCTTGGTTGTGTATCTTCCATCCTGCCTTTAAACGTTACTTAAAGATAATAGGCAGAGGAAACAGAGCACATTTGTGATGGACAATAACTTGATCTTTTTTTCCAGAAGAATTTTAACAATTTCTTAAAATTGAAATACTGCTACCTAAACTACTTGCAGTTGCCTCAATGATTACCCTAACAACATAAAAAAGGCATTTTCTTGTTTTATACTGCTCTGTGATCTGTGAAGCTTTTCAGTGTATTCTAGAGGATATTTTTTCCCCTGTTTGACAGGAAAGCTGTAGTTGGAGGCATGTCTGCAGGTGCCATCGGGCAGTTTTTTGCCAGCCCAGCTGATCTGGTGAAGGTACAGATGCAGATGGAAGGAAAAAGGAAGTTGGAAGGAAAACCATTACGGTTGGTTCCTCTCAAAGCTGGTGTTCATGATTTCCTGTTCATGATTACTCTTCAGCTGAGGGTATGGTTCTTTCTCCTTTCTGCCACCCCCTCTGCCCAGCTGCTTGGAGCCCTCAGGAATTGCAATGCTTGGGAGGCACTCAGTAGTTCTGTGCAATAGAGAGGGTGGGGAATCCCAGACTTCCTCCTTATTCCATTTATATTCACCTTCCTTGTTCTGATGTATTGGTCCCAGAGACCACAAACCCTCACCAATCCTACATATGCAGCACATCTAAGCCAGCATGCTTCCAGAGGAGGAAAGGATGCTTTCTGAAGAAGGGAAGCTGGGACACAGGATGGGATGAAATAACTCATGGAAGATGCAGAGGTGCAGGGAAGGACTTTGTCACCTGCAGCCAGCAGGGCTCACGATCCTCCTACAGATATGACAAGATGCTGCTCTTGGCATACAAAACTGCTGGCATCCTATGGTGTCTCATACATTTGGCACTGCAACACAGCTGTAGGATCAAAGGGTTGTCCATTGTTAGTGACCAGATTGCTGCTTACCAGAGAAACTGGTATGTTTGGCTAAATATTTGTGGAATGAAAGACAAATATTATCAAAAAATTAGTCCAAAAAGTGGATCCAGAGGGCTGGATCCACACAGGTGTAAGTTGCCTTTCCTATGTTACAGCAGAGTGCTGGAGTACACAAAGATTTCTCCATAGCTGGGCTCTCTGCCTACTGCTTGCTTCTTGATTTCAGGTTTCGAGGAGTGCATCATGCATTTATGAAGATCCTATCTGAAGGAGGAATAAGGGGGCTTTGGGCTGGATGGGTTCCAAATGTCCAGAGAGCTGCTCTGGTCAACATGGGAGGTAAATTTTTTAACTTGATCTGTAGAGGAGCTGCACTGGAAGTTTAGGTCTTGCCAAATCTCCATCCTCCATCATGTGAGTGAACAGGCACCATTTGCTTCTGAAAATACTGGTTTTTTTTCATTATCTTCTATCTAGATCTGACCACTTATGACTCAGTGAAACGCTTTTTACTTCTGAACACGCCACTTGTGGACAACAGTGTGACTCACTGCATTGCCAGGTGCCATATTCCCTGATAACCCCTTGTCCACTGTGAAATGTTTCCAGCCTTGCTGTCTTGGTTTGCCTCTCTGCTAGCAGAAACTTTTGATGATGATGCTGCTGATGAAATGCACCTTTAGAGTTACTTTTTTTTTTTTTGCCTGCGAGGATATCTTTGTAAAAGGACACAAGACAAACTATTGTAGCACACATTGCGACAAAACTGGCCTCACTAGAAGTTCTTTGCCTGATGCATTTAAACACCTCACATCTCCATGAAAGCAGATGTATTTTCACTTTTCTAGAACTGCTACCATTTTATCAACCTAGTTTTAATGCTAGCAAATCATGAGAATGGGCAGTATAAATTCTGCAGAACAACCTCTATTACTCCCTCAAATTATCAAGCAATCTACTTTATATCAACAGCTAAAATAAACGCCTATCATAGATTGCCCATGGTGGGTCCTTTATCCCTGTCTTGGAACTTCAAAGTTGAGGGAAATAGGAGGACAGCTGAGTAAAAGCCTTCTCCCAAAACAAGTTTATGCTAATTTATGAGGCATTACTCATGATTTTATAACTGATTTAATATAGTCCATCGAATATTATTAGAACTGGAATCACAGTGTTTAAAATTGTCATTATAAATCTTAGTCTTCTCTTTAAGCATCTGTTTCTATTGGCAGTTGCTGTTCTGGCCTGGTGGCTGCTGTTCTGGGAACTCCTGCTGATGTGGTCAAAACCCGGATCATGAACCAGCCAAGAGATAAGCAGGGGAGGTGGGAACATTTCACAGACTGACTTTAGAAAATTAGAATCCCAAGTCTCACTGGTTTCACTGGGAGAAAAGTGCTAAGTCTCCAATTTGATCTTCATCTTCTGGATGATGATTTTACTGATTTAATAAATGTTCGGGGGGTGGGAGTTGAGGGATGTTGTTGTGACAGCCACCTAAGCACACCCTCTACAAGGACAGATTGAGAGAGTTGGGCTGTTCAGCCTGGAGAAGTGAAGGCTGCAATAGTAGCCTACCAGTACCTAAAGGTACTAGTACCACCACCTACAGGAAAGCTTGGGAGGGACTGTTTGCCAGGGCATGTAGCAATAGGACAAGGGGCAATGGTTTTAAACTAGGGCAGCGTAGGTTTAGATTAGACATTAGAAGTTCTTCACCATGAGGGTGATAAGGCACTGGAACAGGCTGCTAAGAGAGGTGGTGGAGGTTCCATCCCTGGAGACATTCAAGACCAGACATGATGAGGCTGAACAACCTGATCCAGTGCAGGGTGTTCCTGTTTGTTGTATGGGGATTGGACTTGATGACCTTTAAAGGTCCCTTCCAACTCTATGATTTCAGTTGTGCTGACACTCCAGTGAGCTTACAAAAGAGTTCTTGCTTGTACAAATTTATCTGATACAGATTTCTTTTTTTGGGGGGGGCATTGGGGGAGGCTGTTGTATTTTTCAAAATTGCCTGTTGTTTATCCTAACAGTATTTATATTCTCCTTGCACTTTGCTAGTGGTCTGCTGTATAAGTCTTCCACGGACTGCTTGATTCAAAGTGTGCAGGGTGAAGGGTTTATGTCTCTATACAAAGGCTTTATACCAACGTGGATGCGAATGGTAAGTGCCTTTTAACTCTCTTTACAAGACAGCAGAACAATGTGGCATTAAAATGTAAAGAGTTCTTTCTGTGTCAACACTTTTCCAAAACTGTTTTGAGTCTCCTGACTTATTTAATTGCAGTTAGCATGGCTGAATGTAGTGAACAGCACAACTACATGCAGTGTCACTTCCCCCATGTTTCCACATACATTTCTTTAACTTGGAAATTGCTGTCCTCCTTAACTGCTAGTGATTCTCTTTGTGGTTTTGATTTTTGTTTGTTTTCAAAATTTCAGCCTCCTTCCTTTCTCCTTCATAAAACTTTACTTTGTTCCCTTCTTGCTCCCAGCTCTGGACTTTGTATCCCTCATACTTTCATTTCTCTTCTCCTGACCCCAGTGCTTTCTTACTGCTCCATCCTGGATTTTGCTTTTATCCCTCTCACATTCAGGCCAGCAGCTGCTGGGTCATTAGAGCTATATTTGCATAATTAAGCCAAGCACTGAGATCAAAGGCAAAAACCTCTCTTCTCTAACTTCACTGAGCACAACAATGGCCACAACCTTGGCTAAGTGTGATTGTAGGAAGCTTCAGCTCCATTGCACAGACCCCGTGTCCCAAAGCTGGCACACATTCAGTATTGACAGGGGTCTTTGCAAGTTTACTACTATGCTAAAAATTTCTGTGGAGCATGCACCAACTTCGATTTCTCAAAGGCTTGTAATTTTGGGAATGGTAAGTGGGTGTTCCAAAGGAGCAGGAAAAAGAAGTTTCCTGGGCAGAAGGAAGCCTTTTGCCAGTCTATTGTAAAAAAAAAAAAAATTAATTGGAGCATCTCAACTAACTGGATGCAGAATATAAATTTTTATTCGAGGAGAACCATATAATTTTATGATTAAGGTTTTAGAAAAAGCAAACTCTTAAATTTTTTTTTTAAAAAATATTTAACCTACTATAGCAATTGGCAATCGACATAAACCCCCCCAAGGGGTCTTGTGAAGGACTGGGGAGCCTTACCTATATGCAACACTACAATTTTTTGTATGAAAGACATAATATGAGACTGAGTACAATTTTTAAGGGTAGACGGTTTAAATTAATGGGACTATTTATTGAATCATGTTTGTTTTAAAGTTCTAACCTCAATATTTGCTTTTCCAGGCTCCTTGGTCACTGGTATTCTGGCTTACCTATGAACAGATCAGAAGGATCTGTGGAGTTAGTTCTTTTTAAAATCATGAAAACACTTCAATAGTCACAAAATGAAGAAGAATTGGAAAGCTGAATTCTCATTTCCCAAGGCATTCTGACACCATGGGGTACTAATTAATTTATGAGATTGAGAGTAGCATCACATGTATGGGTCACTGCCCTAAATCCAGACCTTACTGGTTAGGAGTAGCCATGACCTAGGGTTACTATTTGAATGTCAGATTGCTCTATGAAACTTAAGTTACCCCAAGGACAAAATTGCTACTTCAACCAGCAGCAAGCCAGCAGCAGCTTTCTGAAACAGTAAACAGAGGTAAAAAAAAAAAAATCTACCAAACAAGCAGAATAAAATACTGTTTGCTTGTCTGATACTAGACATGGTTCCTACAAAAGCAGGATGAACAGCACATCACTGAACATCTGTGGCTCAGCAGTCCATAAAATTACTTAGGAATTTTTGTTCTTACTACATTTGCACACACACACTTGTTAGTTTGATGCCTCAGCAAATAAAGCCTGTACTGCTAGGAACTGAAAAATATTAAAGCAGCTTATGTGATTTCAAATGTGCTTTGCACAAAATGTGGAAGGGTTTGTGTTCCCCTTGCTTACCAGAGGCCACCTGTACTCTTCAGTCAACCTTCTGAGCAGTATCCACGACTGAAATGAAGTCCTGTACCCAGGAAATCAAAAGCCTAGTTCATGCCATCCCTCTCAAGGGACTGATAATACACAAACCATCCACAGGATCAAACAGAATTACTTATCCCTGTGAGAGAGCCAGTGCTGATGTGGCAGACTTGGTCATTAAGGTACCACACTCTGATCATTTTAAATCATAAAATCATAGAATAGTTTGGGTTGGAAGGGACCTTAAAGATCATCAAGTTCCAAGCCCCCTGCCAAAGGCAGGGACACCTCCCACTACATCAGGCTGCTCAGTGCCTTGTCCAGCCTGACTTTAAACACCTCCAGAGAGGGGGCATCCACAACCTCTCTGGGCAACCTGCTCCAGTGTTTCACCAACCTCACTGTAAAGAATTTCTTTTTTATATCTAGCCTGAATCTCCCCTCTTCCAATTTACATCCATTATTTGTAGTCCTTCCATCACATATCTTATTAAAAAGTCCTACCCCTGCCTTTCTGTAGGCCCCCTTCAAGTACTGATAAGCTACTATNCAAAATCACTTCTCTTGACTTGCTGGTCACACTTTTCTTGGTGCAACCCAGGATTTGGTTGGCCTTCTTGGCTGCAAGTGCAAACTTGGTGGCTCATGTTGTTTGTCATCCTCTGACAAATCTGGATGAAAATATAACATTCTCTCCAAAACTACAAGATGTTTGAATATCATGGGATCACAGAGTGACAGGGGATGGAAAGGACCTCTGAAGATTGTCTCTGTCCAGGTAAAAGGCTTGCTAGAGTTGGGACGATGGTTAGACTTAATGATCTGAAAGGTCCCCTCCAGCCTAGGAGACTACTGTATTATCTAGCCTAACTCCCCTGACAGATCTAATATCAGTGATTTTGTTTATTTTCAACTTAAAGCTCTCCAGATTGCATTGGAAAAAAACTGCTGCTGTTCATCACTAGGCTCATCTTTGGCAGAGGCAAAAATTCAGTATATAAAAAGTCACAATGTAGACAGTACAAAGCTGAATTTGGTTTGGCAATATCTAGTCATGAAATAATCATACATGTCTCAGTTCTCTGAGTAAATACTTCTAATATTTACAATTGGTATCTTCCATGTGCTGATTTCCGATTAAATTCAGTTTGGGCATCTTTTTGGCTTGCACTTGGACTTTTTTATTGTATTGTAGATCAGCTGTGGTAGAATACAATTTAGTGTGTGATTCCAGCCTAGGAAAAATTTATATCACCATTATTTGGGGGTCAGAAGTTTTTGTTCAGAAATACTGTTATTTTTCACCTGTCACCTTCAGAAACTGATCTGAGTTCTTTCCTTCTTGCTCACCACCACATGATTACAAACCAGCAGTCAAAGCAGCTACTTCAGTGACAGCCTGAGTGGTCTTATCTGCAGTTCTGTTAGTCAGATAACCCTGATGATAGATATGCACAAGTACCCAATCCATAGAGTTAAAAAACCTAATTTAAAAAGTCTTGTAGTGAACAAGCTGATTTAACTCTTTAAAAAGCATTTTTTTGAGCATGAAACCCTAAAGATTCATAACAGAGCTGATTCCTAGTATTTAATAGGAAAATTTCCCACTTGCATTACTCCTGTTTTGTCATTGCATTTTTTTAAAGCAGAACTATCTACCCTATGAAGCACTCAATCGTGTTTATTTAGAACTTAACAGTTCCAGTTTCAAAAGCCAAGAATCAGCCTGAGGATGGCACTGAGGTTCCTTGGCCAATTGGACTTTCCTGTGGCCAGGGAGAAATCACATGATTGCTGAGCTGAATTGATGAAATCACCACGTGTGACAGTTCAGGCTATCTCAAGGGGTTACCAAACACAGCTTCCTGAGGTGCTTGGAGATGGTGCTTGTGTCTGACTGCCCCATCCATAGGCATGAGTGCTCCAGATGCTGCTGATCCTTGGTCTGGTGTCACCTTCCTGGCACTGCAGAGTCACAGAATGATGAAAAGGATCTTAAAGATCATCTTGATCCAATGCCTCTGCTAATGGCAGAGACACATCCCACCTCCATGGCAGAAAGCCAGGTTGCTCTAAGTCTCATCCAGCCTGGCCTAGAACATCTCCAGAGATGGGGCAGCCACAGCTTATCTAGGGAACGTGTTCGAGTGTCTCATTACCTTAGAGTGAAAAAATTCTTCCTGATAACTAGTCTAAATACACCCTTTTTCCAGTTTGAAGACATTCTCCCTTGTCCTATAACTCCATATCCTTGTAAGATATTGTTCTTGTATATATTTTTAACTCCTTCAGCCACTAGGAAGCTGCTAGAAGCTTTCCCTGGAGCCTCCTCTTCTTCAGGTTGAATAATGCCACCTCTCTCAGTCTGCTCTCATAGCTGAAATGCTCCAGGACTCTGATCATCTTCACGGCCCTTCTCTGGACTCTGCTCGAACAAATCCACATCCTTCTTGTGCTAAGGACTCCAAAGCTGCAAACAGCACTGCAGGTGGGGTCTCTCCAGGGCAGAGCAGAGATGCAGAACCAACTCCCTCACACCGCTTTGGGAGCAGAAAAGCCGCGGAGAAGGCAGGTGTCCTGTGTCACAGGGTGGCCTCAGGTGGCGAGTGTAGACAAAATCATAGAATCATAGAACAGTTCGGGTTGGAAGGGACCTTAAAGATCAGGCGGCAGGCGGCCTCCGCCTGAGGTATCTTAGGGACCCTGAAGCCAGTATGCAGCAGGGCAGGGCCCGACTGCTGGCGGAGAGGCGGCCCTGCGCTCCTCAGGTGCCCCTGCTCTGCTGAATGCCACCAAACCGGCGACAGCCGCCGGATGAGCAATGCCTCCGTAGTAACCGGTAGCAGCGCCCTCGTCTCAGCAACCGCCGTCACCTCACACGCCCCACCCCGCCCTCACACGGCCCACCCCGCCCTCACACTGCCACTCCACGCTGGCCAATAGGCGCCAAGCTCTGCGCGCACGCCCCTTCCAGGGCATCCTCTCTGACCAATGGGAGCTCCCCCCGAGCCCCGCCTCATCTCCCGTGCCGGCGTTGGAGCGTTCCACTCTGGGTGAAGGGAGTTCCTGCGAGCCTAGGGCTGAGCCCGGCGGCTCCAGCATGCGAGGTTTACAGGCTGGGCGATAACCCTCCGGTTTGTGCCGCCTCGTTTAGCAGGAGCGAAGCGCTGGATTAAGCCGCTCCGCCTCTCCTGTTCCCCTTTCGCGCCTCCTCACGCGCACCGCCCCCTGTAGGATCAAAATGGAGTGGGCCGGCCGCGCGGGTGTCACGTGGGTGGCGCGTGCCCTATGAAACCGGCGGGTCTGGCGGCCATTTGTTTCAGTCGGAGCGGCGAAGGCGGCACTAGCGGCAGGATGAACTCTGGGCGGGTGGAGATTAGCCCCGGCGCCACTGTGGTCCTGCACGTCTGCGCTGTGGGCCTGCGCCCCGAGGTGCCCACGGTATGGCTGTGGGGGCGGATGGGCGAGCGCAGCGCTCACTATTCTCGCCTCCACCGTGAGATCCAGGCGGGGGCGTGGCCGCGGCTGGCGGCTACCTCCAACCTCGGGGCCGGAGGGGATGAGCTGTGCACCGGGGACCTGGGCCTGGTGGAGATAATGGGGCTGTGGTACCGCTGCTGCGTGGTGGGTCGCCAGGGGCAGATTTACCGCGTGTTTCTGATGGATGAGGGCAGCACGGTGATGACGTCCTCCTATTACCTGGCGCGGGGCCGTGAGGAGCTCTTCCGTTTGCCGCCGGAGGTGCTGAGTTGCATCGTGGCGAACGTCATGCCTTCCGGAGGCACCCAGGCAGCTGGCGGGGATGCGCCAACCTCCACCTGGACGGTGGAAGCTTTGGAGTTCCTTAGTTCCCTGCACGGCAAGGAGGTGTGTGGCCAGGTGCAGGCGGTGGTGATGCCACAGCTCATAGTCCTGGAACTGCCCCAGCTGGTAGCCCAGATGCATTACCTGGGCCTGGGCAGGCAGATCCCTCCCAGTTGGTTCTGCCAGGTGGTCAGGCATTGTCTGACTTACGGGGACCTAAGGAACAAGCTCCAGCCTCCATCCTGGTGCCTTGTGACTTCTACGGTGTCACAGCTGCTCCGTTGTTTGCAGATGTATCAGCCTGTGTCACCTGCCTTGGATTACTTCTACCCACAGCTTCAGTTGGATGTGAAAGAGCCTGTGCTAGTGACTCACGTCTCTGACCCACATCACATTTACTGCCTGTTGCAGAGCTTGTCCCAGGAGGTCCGTTGCCTTTCTGATATCATGTGCCATACTTATAACCAGTGGGAGCCGGATGTATTACCTGAAGTTGGCTCCCCCTGTGCTGCCCGTGGCAGAGATGGCAAGTGGTACCGTGCTCTCCTGCTGGATCTTTTTGCTGGTGAACAGGACCAACAAATGGCTCTGGTAATCTTTGTGGACTATGGCAGAAAGGAAACTGTGACCAGAGCTAACCTGCACCATTTGCCTGCTGCATGCTTTCGCATGCCTGTCGTGACTTATGTCTGTGCGCTTCAGGGTATTTCAGATGGGAGTTCTGGCTGGTCTGCATGGCAGATCAATGAGTTGAAAGTGTTGGTGCAAGGCAAAAGTATGAGTGCTCACATCAAAACCTTTAACTCCTTTGAGCATTGCTATTATGTGACCCTGTACGGGGAAGATGGCACCAATTTGAACCATCTTTTCGGGCGGAATGCTTGCTGCCTGGTCAGCAGCCATACACAGGTCAGCCAGAATGAAGCTCGTGAGCAGCTGGAAGTAGAAGAATCCACAGCTGTAGATCTGGAATTGCCACCAGGGGCACCTCCCATTGCTCTAATGCATGGAGATTTGGCCTTAGCTCCTGTCGTTGGTGGGCATTTGAAGCTGGGTGTGTTCCATGATGTGCAGGTTTCCCACCTCCAAGACCCATCTGAGTTCTGGCTGCAGCTCTGTGAACACCACCAGCTCTTCAGACAGATAAGGCAGCGTATGTGGAGTTTTTACTCACATACCACAAGGCTGGATGGTGCTGGGTGGGATCTACAGCCTGGATCCCTCTGTTGTGTTAGTGGGAAGGAGGGTGCCTTTTATCGAGCAGTGGTCACCAGGGTACTGGACAGTGTAGTAGAAGTAAACCTGATAGACAGAGGCAATACTGAAACTGTAAATCGATCTGCTATAAAGGAGCTGCTCCCACGGTTCAAGGAACTGCCTGCTTTAGCTCTCAAGTGTTGTTTGGCAGGTGTCTCCCCTCTGGGAGGGAGCTGGAGTGAAGTATCTGTATCTGCCTTCAGAGAGATGGTGCTGAACAAGGGACTTAAGGTTGACTTTTTGATCATGCAGGGTGACAAATATGTGGTTGAAATTTTTGACCAGTCTCAATTAGGAGAGAAGAATGTAAGTAAGCTCATGACCGAGGGTGGATATGCTGAATACCAGAGGTGTGAAATACCCAAGACTCCGCAGAAATCGTCTGTGATCCAAGCCTCTTCCCCAGCACGTGCTGGGGAGGAAAAACAAATAAATGCAGAGGAGAAGCTCAGAGAGGAATCTGACTTAAAGAGAAACGATGAAGCATTTGATTCTTACGGGGTTGCGGTGGTCAGAGAGTGCCCTGTTGTGTTCATTCCCAATTCTGAAAGTAATGAATCTCCTCCTGCTCAGAAGGATGAGGGCAAGGAAAGCTTCCCCATCCCTTGGAGACAAAATTATGTAGAAATGAAGCCGAATTCCTCTTATGGAAGCCAATTAGAAGTGGGAAGTTCTGTTAATGTAATTGTGTCCTATGTTGAAAGTCCGAGTTATTTTTGGTGTCAGTTAAGTAGAAATTGCCAGGATCTGAAGGTATTAATGTCTGAAATTCAGGAGTATTGTAAAAGTTCATCCCCCCCGTGTATGTGGCCAAATTCTGTATGCTTAGCCCAGTACTCAGAGGATAAGAAATGGTACAGGGCTTTAATCATTGGTGAAGTTACTTCTGAAGAAAAAGTAGAAGTCATCTATGTTGACTATGGCAACAGAGAGTTGGTGTCTCTACCAAACCTCCGCTCAACTAACGAACGTTTTCTTGAGTTAGAAGCTCAGGCTTTCAGATGCAGCCTTTACAATTTAATCCAACCCAATGGTCATGATCCTTTTGCTTGGGATGAAGAAGCAATTGGGGCTTTTCAGGAATTTGTTGCCACTTCGTCATCTCGCTTGAAACTGAAGTGTACAATATTTGCCTTGGCATCCATAAACAATAAGGAGCTGTTCAATGTTGTAGATTTAATGACACCTTTTGAGAGTGCTTGCCATTTTCTGACTGAGAGAGGTGTGGCCAGGCCTGTGTCTCAAAACTCCCTGCTGTCTTCAGTTCAGCTTCTTTCTTACTATTATTCTATGCATGATATTAAAATAGGAAGTGAGGAAGATGTTTTTATTACGCATGTTGAGGATCCATGGACATTTTACTGCCAACTTGAAAGATGTGCAGATGCATTAGCACAGCTTACCAGTAGCATTGCTCACCTAAGTGAAGCAATGACCAACTTAAAAACCTTGCAAAAACCTGGGAAATTGTGTTTAGCGAAGTATACTGACAATCACTGGTACAGGGGAGTAATTGTTAGAACAAAACCTAATATGGAAGTCTTCTTTGTGGACTTTGGGAATACAGAGACAATAGAGAAAGATCACCTGCTTCCTTTACCTAGGGATGCTTTTGATATCTTGCTTTTGCCAATGCAGGCCATAAAGTGTTCCTTATCTGATATATCTAATATTCCCAAAGAAGCTACAACATGGTTTAAGGAAGCTGTCCTAGAAAAGCAACTGAAAGCAATTATAGTAGCAAGAGAATCCGATGGTAAGTTGTTGGTGGAGTTGTTCGAAGGTAGAACTCAAATTAATGCAAAACTGAAGGAGGAGTTCAGCTTGATAAACAAGACAGAACTGTATGGGCATGTAGAAAATGAAGCTTTGCACTGGAGAAATACAAATGTGAATGAGACTGGAGAGCCCCACTTGCATGTAAGGAGGCCTCATGAAAATAAAACATGCAGGTCTGAAGCCCAAGGAGGAGAGAGGAGTAACAAAAGGTCCATCAAAGAAGATGTAAACCTTCTCCAGCCTGATACTAGGGCCAATGTAGTAGGTGGCTTACTAGAATCTGATGACATGTTTAGCAGTAAGAAGGATGTTCTTTTATTAAATCAAGCTGAGGAGGAGTCTCTGCTCTCTGTCCAGATGGGTGCACAGTCATATGTTGAATCTGATGCTGAAGGCAAATGTATAACTGTTAAAAATACATCTGATGTGTTGCAACAGAATATAGTTCCAGCTCTTAAAGTGTCAGTGTATGTGTCTCATGTAAATGATCCAATGGATTTTTATGTTCAACTAGAGAGTGATGAGGATCAGCTTAACAGCATTTCAGAAAGCCTAAACAATGGGACACAAGCAAAGGGCTCTTGTGGGCAACTTTTCCAAGCAGGAGACTTAATCAGTGCTCTTTATTCAGAAGACAGCCTGTTTTATCGAGCTGTAGTAAAAGAGAAGACTTCTGACAATTTAAGTGTACAATATATTGATTATGGTAATACCTCAGTAATTAAGGTTGATCAAGTGCACAGACTCCCTGAAGACTTGTTGTCTGTACCAGCAATAAGCATTCACTGCTTCTTAGGTGGGCTTAAATGCAGAAAAAATAGAGACTGGTCAGAGAAAGTGGTGTCTTCCTTCACAGAGAGAACAAGTGGAGTTCTGCTAATGTGTGAATTTGTAGAGAAGGTTGAAGATAAGTGGGAAGTTATTCTCAGTGACCATCAAGGTGTAATAACAGTGAACTTACCTGATGAAAATCTTGCAAGTAGCTCAACAGAACTGCTTGACAGAGCAAATGGTGACATGGCAACTGTGGGTGAGCCTTTGCTTCCTCAGGCACAAAAGGAAACTTCCCATGGAAGTGATTGTAAGTCATTTATCTGGAAGTCCCCAGAGGCGGGTCAGACTCTCAAAATTTATGTCACAGTGGTAAATAGTCCAGGATATTTTTGGAGTCATAGAGCCAATACAGAAGATTTGAATTACATAGAGGAAAAGTTAGAGGAAGCTGAAAATCTTGGACTAAACTCCTTGGATCATTTTGAATCTTATGTTAAAAGTGGTGATGTTTGTCTGGCAAAATACAGTCTAGATGGAAAGTTCTACAGAGCTGAAGTCATCAGCATAAAAGGTGATGGTGTAGTAGTTAGACATGTGGATTATGGCAGTGAGGAAACTGTTAGCTTGGAGATGATCAGACAAATCCCATCTGAATTGCTCCAAGTACCTAGTCAAGCATTTGCTTGCTGTTTGTCTGGCTTCAGTCCCTCAGAAGGCTCATGGCTTAGTGAAGCAAAAGACAAGTTTTATAATATGACTGAAGACCTATTAGAAGCTGAAGTAGTAGAAACTCAAAAAGATAAAGCCTCCCACCTCCCTCTGTCTGTTGTCAAGCTGAAAGCTGCTGGCAAGAGTATTAACGAAGAGATGAAGCCTTTTTGGAAGGCTAATAAAGGAACTGGCGATGATGCTCTCTTTAATCTTGAGAGCCCCTTAGAGGAAAACAGATGTACAGACAACGATGTGAGTCTTTCTCTTGAAAGAGAAGCTACTGCTGTTTGTGTATTAGCTCAAGGAGAAAGTGAAAGTGCTTTGCTTGAATTTCAGCCTTCCTTTGGCTCAACTTCTGAGTGTTTAGATCTTTCAGAGGCACATGTGTCTGTGGCAGCTGTTGAGTGTATGTCTGGGAAGGCCAGTGATGGATATGAAACAGCTGAATGTCAAAGCAGCTTTGGTAAAAAGATGCCTCTACCTGAAAGAGAGAGTGATAAGAATGTGTTACAAGAATTGGCAAGAAGCTGTAGTCTTCATATTTTGGAGAGTGAAAGGAAAGCTGCAGAACAAGGAATATCTGAAGTACCATTTCAAGAGGATGATGAGCTGAAAGCAGAGCTGACAGGCCGTGCTTCAGCAGCCAATCTTTTCCTAGGAGACAAGGAAGAAGAATGGCAAAGGTTGCCAGTTCTCCAGGTACAGCTGCCTTCAAGTGATGAAACAGGGACACTATTGCAAGTGCACTCTTCATGTGATGACCTGAAAGAGCTCATACTGGAGCTAGAGGCACTTTCAATGCAGTCCTCCTTTAATGAAGAAATGAAAGAAGCTCTGGAAACGGAATCCCTTGAGATGCCAAAAACTTGGTGCGATGAAGCAAGAGAGAAGGTGTTGGATCAGGAATCATTTCAGCTGCCATTTGAGAAGGATGAGGCAGAAGGGTTGTCAGCTTTGAAATTTCTAGACATCTTACCATCACTTAATGAGGAAGATATCTTGGTGCCTTCCGTTAGTGATAGAGAGAAGACAACAGAGCTCATTCCATCTGATGCTCATCTTTCTTTGGGAGAGAAGACAACGGAACTGGAATTGAATTTGTGTGGAACTCCTAAAGCAGAAGCTATAGAAAACAGGACAGAAGTAGAGCCTTCTCCCCTAAGGCTGTCTTCATCCAAGAAACAATTGGACCTGAACAATGTGGTGTCAGTGCTTGGCACCGAAATTGAGCATCTTCTGGAACTGGTGCTGCCACATGTGCAGCCTTCTCAGGAAGATGGGGAGGAGGAATCACTAGGGCTGGAACATACTGTGGTGCAAAGCTCTGCAAATAGGGGAAGTCAGTTTTCACTTCTTACAAAAGACTTAACAAGCCAGAGGCCTGTTTGCACTGTAAAATCACCTGACTGTGTAGCCAGCAAACATGAGGAGTGGCAGAGGCAGCATGATGACAGTTATGTGGAAGAATGGATGAAACAGGACTTGACTGACTTTAAACAAGGTGCAAATACACTTGTCTCCTCTTCAGACTCTAAACCTAGAGATGAAGAAGTAGAGAAAAAGAATGAGAACTTGGCTGCAGGTAAAGTATCTGATTTTAAGCAGTTAAAGAATCAAAATGTGCATATTCAAATGTGAGAATAGCTTCCTTGAAGAGACCTAATTTTTATTCCTCGATACTATATTACCATTAGCATCAGTATGCTTTGATGGCTTAAAGACATCAGACTAAAAGTAATGTATCATGGATACTGATGTGACAGACTAACGACAAATATTACTTTAAGAGGCCAGCAATTTTATGTTGGATATTTATTTCTGACCCTGAAGAGCACTTTCAAGAGTGTTCGGGATGACAAGTTCTTAATTTTCAAAGGTATATTAAGCTAAAGCAGTTTGGAGGAGAACAGGAACATATGTGAGGCAATTGGTAGGTTTTTGTGTGTGCATGTTTCTTCTTCTGTCACTAATATATCATTACTTTTGTAGAACACAGTGAATATGCTTGTAGTCTGAAGGGCTTTGCTGTTGGTTCCAAGTGTGTGGTGTGGACCTCTCTAAAATGGTGTGATGCTCGCATTTTGGAAGTATCTGAAAAAGGGACCAGGGTAAGTATGATCTGAATACTCTTTCTATGTACTTAAGATCCAGTACTTCTTTGATCTTCCTCCAAACTCTGGCTATTTTACAGAAGTCTATTATAAAATTTAAGAATTAATATTGCAAAGGTTGGTTCTGGACTTCAAGACTATGTCCAAATACTGTTGTCTTAAAGAGAGCAGATGCTTAATGTCATCATTAGATACTCCCTTGTCATTTCCCTGTGCTGACTGGGGATGCTGAAGGATCTGGCTCCAGTTTGAGATGCATACTCTTATGTGTGAGGGTGTGTCCTGCAAGTTAGCATTCTGCTATGGATCAGAACATTAATGCTTATGAGATTTGTCATTGATGAATTGGTGCTAGAAGAGTAGAAACTCGGGAAGAAACTGGAATCAAACTTTAATTAGAAACAAATATAACTACTCCTGTTACAGTAAAATATTTATTAAATAGGTGCTTGGTGGGAGTTAACTTTTAACATCAGGTTACCATCTAATGGGCTCTGTTGTTAAGCTATGGGATAAATGATAATTCTTCCTCTAGTTCAGGGATGTGTATGTATATACATCCACTGGTATTATACTGAAATAAAAGGGCCCTTAATATTAAATTAAGGTTGCACATCAAAAAGATTACTTAAATGAATCTTTTTTGTAAAACTGAATGCAGATACAAGGTGATGTACAAAGAGGCCAGCCCTTTGGGTAGTAAATTTCTTACATATCTAAAGGTAACCTCAGATGTGTTCAGATGAGTGTCGGGTATGGAGTGATATCCCTGTTCATTCCTTTCTTACTCATTCTGATATAGTAGGTGTTTTCCAGCTCTCCTCTCTCCCCAGACTTGTGTTAGAAGCCCAGGAGAGCCTTGAGCAGAATCAGTAGTGATACTGGGCTTCATTAGGAGTTAACATGCTCTTTTCTTCTGGGATACAGACTGAAAGCCTTCTCAAAGATGGAAAGTCCTTGATTTTGTTGTCTTACTTCCTGAGTGAACTCTTGGGATCTGCTGCTGTGCTAGATACAGTTTGGCTCTCTGTACAGGTCTTGATTCTCGCCAGTGGCAACGAGGAGATTGTGGATCCTGAAAATGTTTGGAATGGTATTCCTGACAGAGCTTGCGGATTGCCTGAGGTATTGTTGCGTGGGGGAGGTCTGGGCAGGACAATACCAGTTTTTGCAAAGGATGCAGTGAGTTAATGTTGTGGTTCTTTGTGTCACCATGAAAATAGAAAGGCAAAGTAGCATCAGCTTAAATCTGTGCATTCAGCCCAAGTACTAGAAGCAAAATATTTTTCTTTAAGATCTCATATTGTCCTTAATTCTCTGATAGATCTCTGTGGAGAATATAGAAATTCCTATATGTCTCTTATATAGCTGATAATTTGTTGAGACTTAATAGAGATTTTTAAAACCTGTCAGCCATTTGGCCTGAAAATTCAGTCTGGGAATAGATCAACGAAAACAGTTTGAAGGAGGAAATATTCCTGAAAGATTACTATTAAGAACTGTAGAGAAATGATTATATGTAGCTACTAGAGCATGCAACTAGCTAGTAAATCATGAAAAATAATTCTATGGTGAGGTAATTAGGAAATTATAGTAAGGTTTTCACCAGTGTTCTTCATGAAGTGCTAATGAATGTAAAACTCATATCAGGAACCCAAAATTCAGGTTGTTATTCATGCTTCTGTCAATAATAATAGGATGAATTTCCACTTCATTCTTCATATGCAATTTTTGCATCAAACAAAAAATGGGCCAACTTCCATAGAGGGACATAAGGAGGTGAACCAGTGGTAAATAAGAACTCAGTTGTGCTAATGTAAAAAGTTAGTCTAGTATTAAAGGCAGCTTCTCAATGGAAAACAACCTGAGTAGTAGTGCCAGCTTCCTAAGAGATTCCTCTTTTGTTTAGGCAGTAACCTCTGCAGAAGAAAACTTGCAGACTTTGCCAGAGGAGTCCTTATTTCAAGGTAAGAATGACCTTAAATCTTCCAAAGAGGTTGTGTAGTTGGTGCTTTCTAATTTTCTAGAAGATGCTGTATTTAAAGAAGAGCTTCAACTGTGTTTTCTAACCTTACGTATTTAATACTGTTGTAATTTTCTAAGTAGCATTAACTTACAAGCCATCAGTTTAATGGTGAATACATGCAGTGAAAGCTGCTACTGTGCCTTGACTAGAAATCAATATAGTCTTTATTCAGCCTTGTTGATTGAGCCTCTTGGACAAGCTGAGGTGGTTACACCTAAGTTACACATTTTTAGTAGGGTTTTAAGGAGCTGTCATTGGCATACTATTCTTGCTCATGTTTCTGAGGCAGGGTGAGCAACTGCTAGGCAGGATTCGTTGAGAAATGTAGAAATGAGATTTGGGTGCCCTAGTCCCTTTGCCAGGGCTTGGTCCATGAATCTAAACTTGTAATTACATCTTAGTTGTTGTAAGGATAATTTGTGAATAGTTGTAACTTCAAAATTTTGAAGTGTTACTGCTGAACACCTATTACTGGGCATGCTAAAGAAAATAGTACAGGCTTTCTCATTATATATAATATCTTTGGAGATACCCAAAACAGGGTCACCTAGATCAGATTGCTGAGTACCTTCATTTCAGCTCTGGAATCTATCCAAGGACAGAGACTGCAGAAGTTATCTGTGCAACTTGTTCCTGCATTTGACCAGTGATTGATTTGCCTGATGGAGGCTGATATAAATTTGTGTTCTCAGTGATTGAACTAGTAATTGTATTTCAGTACAACTTTACTGAAAGCTAGCAAATAATGAAGTCTGCAGTAGAGATCTGGTTACCTCTTGGACAAAAAGGTAGCTAGAAACTCAATTGAAGTGTTGAACAGGTGAATCTATAAATCCTCCCTCAATTCCATTGCTTAAATATAGGATTTTTCTTGATGTTGCTGTTTCTGGTTTTGATAACACTTTGACAGTTCCTAACCCCTCACTTTTTGTGTTTTGGAGGGAACTCATACCTGAAATTTGTGAAATCCACTTTGTCTCTTTCTGCAGTTCCATTGTTTCAACTGCCTTCTTGAGTGATAACTTTGCATATGTCTTTTCTTATGGTCCAATTTATTGCTGACATTTAGTCTGAAAGCTTGGATAGCTAGCTTCAGATACTAATTTGTACATATTTATAAACACATTGATGGGTCTTAATATGTTTTGATTCCCTGTAGAAAAGTCAACCGACTGCAGTTCAGATCAAGCTGAAGATCCTGATGCCCTCCAGCATTCCTGAACCCAACTGACACTTTCCATGTGAAGCTGAACAAGTGCACTTATATACAAAAGTATCTGTAGAAATGCATTTTTTTGGGGAGCAAAAACACAGGCAAAACATTGAGGTGTTTTTCTACTGAACTGAGCTAAATGGCTGTTGCTGCCAAGGAATAGTGCTGGTTGATAGACTGTTATGGCCACACTGGTTTCTTACAGCTTAATTTTATTTACTTGATAATTGATCTGTTGATTTGCTTTCCATATGTGTGCACTACCTTGTATCTAGTTGTAGGTGGGTGATTCTTGAACAACGGGGTTTTGTGCATTGCTGTGTAGGCTGCTGCGTTACACAGTTCTGCTTTCTGTTTTTTGCTTATTGAAAAGTTGTATTGTGAAGTCTTTTTCCTAAGAAGAGTTGAGGGTTACTCTTTTGGGGGCAGAGGAGTGTTTTTCCTGCAAAAAAAAAAAAAGAGAGGTTTGTTTGGGTTGAAACCTAGCACTTTGTGCTATTACTAAGCAATGGAATAAAGCTTTGGCTAGCATACACTCATCGGTGTGTTGTTAATGCTTTGTGTCCTTGCTGCATGCATAGGAGTATTTCACTTCTTCTGGAGTAAGATGTAGTTATGTACATCTTGCAGTTACTAGTTCTGTTTCAGAATCATAGAATAGTTTGAGTTGTAAGGGACCTCAAAGATCATGTAGTTCCAGCCCCCTGCTCTGGGCAGGGATATCTCACACTAGACCAGGGTGCTCAAAGCCACAACTGCTTATGGTTTTGACTGTAAGCAGTTCTCCAGAGCCACACTGAGTACTTTGAAACACTGCCCAGTCATGTGCAAAATTAACTTCTAGTTAATTACATGGCCTTCAGTGCCCTAATTGAAGATTAAACCTTTCCTCTTAACATCAGGTAGACCTACTAGAATGTTGCTGCATGTGTCTGGTGGGGTTAGAACTTGTGAAACAAAAGGTGAGACGAAGGGGGTTTTCTATTTTTCTAATCCTGCTCCATGCTCTGCTGCAGTAAAGGCTCTTCCTCTATGTATTTTTCATGCTGCCATAAAGTTTTAGGAACCCCAAGATCTTTTAAAGTCTGGCTGAGCATCACATTATCTCAAGTATTGGTGCTGCCTCAGTAAGAGAAACACTGGCATGTGGCTTCCCTTGATAAAAGACAGTACACAGTATTAGGCTGGACAAGTATTTAATTACATTCTGAAAAACAAGTCTTAGGTGTTGCAATCTCGTGTTAAGATCACAGATTATATAAATAATTACACTGTTAACAGCTTCACTTGTTCCACAGTCCTGTCTGTAACCTGATTTTGAAACAAATAGGCTACAGTTAGATATAGTCCTACTTTTGCAAGGCTTATTCATTTAGAAATCACCCTTCTCTGTGGCAGTTTCAAAGAGTTATGTTCTAAAAATCAGATGATGCCAACCACATCATCAACTGCTTCTACTGACAGATACAGATTCCAGTGCTAGTATCAGGATGAATGAAGAGTGTTGAGAGACTGTTACAACCATGTGGGACATCAAGACGATCAAACAATACTTACATACCCCTTTTAAAGGGAGTAGTATCAGTGACAAGGCTGTGATTTCATCTATAACAGTACAACTGAGTGATAGTGATTAATACAGAAATTAACAAGAGAGGTGCTACCTGGGGCTTTGCCTAAGGGGAATTACAGTTGCTACAAGATTGGCCATTGCAGTAGCTTTTGGAATGGAAACATCCTCAGTGGGGCAGGAAACATGGATCTTAAATCTAAGTGGATTAAGTTCATAAAAGCTGTGTGTGTCTGAGCAAACACTTATTTTCCACTGTTACCTACAACTATTTCATGGTGCTTAAAATAAGACAATTATGAAGACCTTCTTCCACTGGTACCTCTCCAGCGAGATTCAAAAACCTGTTCCAACTCTTGACTGTTGTCAGAGCACAGCTGAAAAACTATGTAGTTAACACATTAAATATATTTTCTTATGCTGCAAAAGAGGCTTAATGGACATACACCAATGCAATGGTTGGTAAGGAGAACTTCAATTCCTCGGAGCTTAATCTCTTTGCAAACCTGATTCTAAGTCACAACCAGAAAAAGCATTTGTATTACCATCAAGTTGTTTATTTTTCCCCCCAGGTGCCTACCAAGCAGAAGTTACGCTGTTACTGTATTTCAAAGAATCCCACTAACTCATCTAAAGTAAAGCCTCTACATTTTCATGGTAATGTAACCTAGTGCCTTGTCTTTTTAATTGTTCCACATCCCAAGAGCTGTGTAGGTGGCCAGTGTGATTGCTTGTTGGAGCAATGTCTGGCCATCATTAGTGTCCTGATGTCTGCAGCTTTTTCAGTACTTCTTTGTATTCCTTACTCAGGTTCAGCTGGAGATAAGTCAATGTTGGTACCAGGAATAACATTGGGTCCGATGCCATCCACAAGAGAATCCCACTTATCAAAATCTTTCTTAAGACCTATAAAATGGAGGAAAGATCCCAAGCGGTAATGAATTAAATAGTTGGCTTTTTGTAAAGCTGCATTGAAAAATTAAGTCAGAGCACAGATGAATCAACTTGGCAGAGGTGGAGAGAACTGATGTTTTAAGGAGGGGAAAAATTACACCAGGTTATGAACCATAGGATCATAGAATGGTTTGGGCTGTAAGGGAGTTTAAAGATCATCTGGTTCCAACCCCCTGGCATGGTTGCCTGAAGCACTGTCCAGCCTGGTCCTGAACACCTCCAGGGATAGGACATCCACAGCTTCCCTGGGCAGCCTGGTTCAGTGTCTCACCACTCTCACAGTAAAGAATTTCTAACTAGTATCTCATCTAAATCCCCCCTCTTTCAGTTTAAAATAACTTCCTCTTACCTATCACTACACATCCCTGAAAAGGGTGTTTATCCAGCTCTCTCTCTTGTAGGTCCCCTTCAGGTACTGGTGGGCTGCCATAAGGTCTCCCTGGAGCCTCCTCTTCTCCTGGCTCAGCAACCCAAACTATTCTCATGGCAGAGGTCCTCCATTCCTCTCATGATTTTTGTGGTCCCTTCTGGACCCATTCCAACAGATCCATGCTCCCCCTGTACTGGGGGCTTCAGAGTTGGACTCAGTAACACAGTATTCTTCCTGAATAGTTTAATTACATAATTAACAAACCTCTAGAAAAATAACCTTTTTTTTTCCTACTTAAATTTTTCTAACATGCTTACTTTTGGTCTTGATCTAAACAGAATGGTTATATAAAAAGCTTCATAGGAATCCAGTATTCATTTAACTTCAGCCTTTGATGTAAACAGGTAACTTACTCAAATGTTTCTGCAGGAAGGCTAATGAAGCGTGATTGCTTATATCAATAGCTTCATACGGATCTATTTCTCCTTTTAATTTGAAAAATCTTCCAATGAGTCCTCCACTCACAAAGGTGAAATCCGGAAAGCTCTGATGTACTGACCCCCTGCAAATAGAGCAACGATCAGCAGGCATGTAAGAATGGTCAGATGATGAAAAGGTGCCCTGGGTTGCACAGGCTTCTAGAAAGGCAGTCACACATTTTACAGTCTTCTCTAGCAGAATATAAACTGGTTCATCTCACAAGCATGCAAAATCAGAAGTAAATTCTGCCCTGTCCATAGGAGGAAATTCTCTATGTGCTTACTCTAAGTCACTGTAACAGCAACAGCAGCACAGAGGAGGCTTGGCAAAGCTTCAAGATGAAGCTATCTCTGCTGTGAAGTGGATTATAAAACCACCCACTCCCCTGCACAAAGTGCTTTCGCTGGGTGAGTGCAGAACTCCATGCAGAAGGCAGTTTAGGGTTCAGAAACAGATGATGTGCAAGCCCCAGAGCAAAACTTGTGCACACCTTGAAATATGCTAGACTTAGGATTACTGCCTGCTTGGAGAGAGGAATCTGTCACCACTGCAGGGAACATACCTAGAATCATAGAATTAGTAGTTCAGGTTGGAAGAGACCTTAAAGATCATCGAGTTCCAACCCCCCTGCCATAGGTAGGGACACCTCCCACTACATCAGCCTGGCCTTAAACACCTCCAGAGAGGGGACATCCACAACCTCTCTGGGCAACCTGTTTCAGTGTTTCACCGCCTTCACTGTAAAGAATTTCTTTCTTATATTTAGCTGGGATCTACCCTCTTCCAATTCGCATCTATTATTTCTAGTCCTTCCATCACGTATCTTATTAAAAAGTCCTACCCCTACCTTTCTGTAGGGCCATGAGGATGTACTAATTGTCAGTATCTGCAGTTACAGCCAACCAAAAGTGTCCAACAAGAGAATAAAGATCCCTCTTCAACCACAGAAAGGTTGGATCCTGGACACTTACTTGATAGTGATCATTTTGTTGTTTTCGTCATTGGAGCTGAGCTTCTTCATCTTTAAGATGTTATCAGCCCACTGGAATTTTTCAGAGTTGATAAAAAGCAGTGGTTGTTGGATGGTGTTTTGGTAAACATCATCACCTACTGGAAGCATCCATGCGTCGAGGGCAATGCCACACCTGTCAGAAACCACTGGATTTGTCACAGAAGCAGAAAACATGGGATGGAAGATCTGCAAATCAAAGCATGCTGAGAAGACATGGCAAAGAGAAACTCTCTGTAATACTGGACAGGTAAACAGGTAGTGAATCTTTTTGGTTTCAAATTCTGCAGGATGAGAATTAATTCATTACTGGATTTTTTGTCACCATTGGCAGGTGCAGCTGGGCAGAATGTTCCACAGGATTGTGATATAATAGGATAAAACCATTACAGTCCACCACAACCCTACAGCTGAAAGCAGTGAGACTTGAGAAAACCCAGCATGCCCAACAATACTTCAAGCGTTAATTCATAGTTGGAGGATATTTGGCAAGGTCCCTTTGCCCCAGACTTCTCAAGTGCCAAACATCTCCTGCTTTTGTTTTGCACACTTACCTGAATCTTACTTCTCTGCTAAGACTCTCAATAACTGTAGCACCACCAAAAGAGTGTCCCATCACAGCTATTCTGCTAGTATCAACAGAATCCTGTCAAAAAAATCCAGGTGCTGTAAGAGACTCACTTTTTATTTTTTATTTAAACTTTTTATTTTTATTTAAAGGGAACTGTTTGTTAGGCAATAGATTCTACTGAAGTAGGAAGAGCATCATGTCAGTTCCATTACTATCTGTCCAGTCTGGGATGATCTTCAGAATAATTTTCAGGAACCAGTTCAGAAATGGAAGAGGGAAACCAGAAGCAGTATTAGGTTGAAAAAAATGCAGTCACCACCTTTCACTCACCTTTAGGCTACTCCAGTCGAAGTTTGAATGTAGTACATTCATCACTTCCTCTCCTGAATTGATTTTAAGAATGAGATTGAGAGCCTTGATACACTCCTGCACTCTTTGTTGCACCTGGGGTGACAGAAGTGTTGAGTCAGAAGAGAGCAAAGAATTCTCAGTCAGCTGCTGGGCTTGCCGGCCCTTTGGACACAAGACTAATTCTGATTTCCCTCCTCCAAATGCCTAATACAGTAACTACTCTGAATTGCAGAATAGCAACAGAACTCTGACAAGGTCTAACCAGTAACAAAACTGAACCAGTAATAAAACTGAACCAGTAATAAAACTGAATTCTGGAGGTCCAAATAATTGAAGCTCTTGTGTAGCTCCTCGGCATGCAGAGGAGTTTATCCCCACACCATGTGCCAAAATCCTTCAACTTCTCCCTCCTGTCACTGCTTGGAAAAGGGACTATTGGGATGTTCAAAGGCTTAAGATGCATAACTACAAGGAGGGATGACTTGCTGCTACTCCTTATGCTTATATTGATGAGCAAATGTCATTACATCACTCATCCCATCTGCACGATGACTTTGAAACTGTCTTTATGCTGGATAAACCCAAAATAAGAAACAGCCAAGAAGCCTTTCCTATTATAAAATACACATACACATTCATGGAACTGTAGTAAAGATATAGCATGTAAAAATTTTCATTGTTTAATACAAGAAGTAGTTTGGATTTTGATATTTTAGTGAAAGAACTAAAGAACAGACCCTGGAACCTGCAGCGTGTAGGCAGCCAGCAAGATATCTGTGCATCACTGCATTTCAAATCTCAATCTCCTCATTTCTCTCCTAGAGAAATTTTCTAGAAAAAGCTTCTGAAGATTATTTGCAAGCTCAGACAGTAGGTATTTAGACTCATCAGAAGGATGTTGTATGCATACAGGAAATGACAATACTGCTGTCTGCATGGCCCTGGGAGATAAAAGCCTTCCTGACGAAGTTTGCCTTAGATGGATGAAAACATTTAAAGGTCAAGTCTATGACTGGATGAGCTCTACAGTATGACCATATCCCATTGAGCATAAATGATCCTTAAAATAAGGAAGCCTGCATTGTTTACACTGCTATAAACCACATTAACGTGTGAAGAAGATAAAGCAAACATCCCCCTTGCAGAACCTATGATTCATCTCACTATCCAACGGTGAACAAAAGCTTAAGAAAACCTAAAGCCACACAAACTTATGAATTCAACTGTGTCATTAAAAGACTAGAACAGGCAGCAAAAGTATGAAGACCAGAGAAGAAACAGCTGACTAAATTCACCAGTCCAAATCCAGAGATTCACATGTTTAGTAACCTGGCTAATTCTATGATTCTCAGTCTCAACTACCCATCTTAAGAAGGGGGATGTACCATCCTTCCCCAGTCCTGCATGCTGTCTGTGCTTGTAAATGTGTGCTGCCACAGAACTCCTGAGGTCAGCATCACCTCAGCACTGAGCCACCCCAAGATGTCAGATGGAAGCAGACTTTAAAGCATGCAGCTCATTTGTTTACTGGGAAAAAAAAATTGGCTCAGAGCAGCAGAAAAAGACATTTGCATTTTGGTGACAGTCTCAGCCCTGCACACAAAAGGCCTTTTCGCTTAAGTTCCACCAACATTCCCTGAGCAAAGCTCCCCCACTTTGGCAGCCTTCAAATAAAGGACAAGCCAAGGCCAGGGAGGAAAATGAAAACAAAAAAATACAAAAATAAAAACCCACGGGCCCTGATAAAACCTCCCTGGATGCTGTTTGCTCTCCAAGTGAGAACTCCTGCCTTGGAACTGTTCACCATTTGCTCTAAAGGCCCAGCCCCCTCCCCCCCTGCCATGGCTGCTTTCACCCTTGCTGGAGAAGGTGGCACCCCTCCAGCCCCCAGCTGTGAGGATGGATGCTCATAGAATTGTAGAACGTCTTTAGTTGGAGGAGACCTTTAAAGGTCTCCTAGTCCCCTGCATTGAGCAG